>WSFP011369293.1:0-31588 GCA_009831015.1 Picea engelmannii
TGCTGAGGCAATCAATGACGCGATTGGTGCTTCCTTTTTTATACTTGATGTTGAGGTGGAATTGCTGCAAGTATGTGGACCACTTTTGATGGCGATCATTCTGCAATTTTCCTTGTGTCTGCATGAACTGTAGTGGCTTATGATCAGTGTGGATGACTGTCTCGTTCCCAAGAATGTAGTGTTTCCACTGGTGGCAGGCTTGCACAATGGAGTACATTTCTTTGTCATAAGTAGGGTACTTACGGACAACATCTGATAGTGTCTCACTATGATAGGCCACGAGGTGGCCGTGCTGAGTGAGAATGACAGCCACAGCATAGTCGGAAGCGTCTATCTCAATCTCAAAGGGTTGTTGTAGGTCTGGGAGTGAAAGTATTTGGGTTGAGCACAAGTGTTTCTTCAAATCATCGAACGCTTGTTGTTGGGACCACCCCCACGCAAATTTCGCCTTACCACCACCCCTAGTTATTTGGATGAGGGCCCATGCAATATGGGAGAATCCCAACATGAACTTGCGGTAGAAATTGGCAAGGCCCAAGAAGCTCTGGAGCTCGGTGAGTGTGGTTGGGGCTGGCAAGTCACGGACGACTTGGATCTTGGCTAGATCCACATGTATGCTATGCCGATCAATGATGTATCCCAGGTAATGGACCATGTCCATGCTGAAGGAGCATTTTTCCAAGTTGGCGTATAGCTTGTGCTATCGCAGGGTGTGCAGAACCTGCTGAATATGATGCAAGTGTTTGGCCCAAGTCTTGTTGTAAATGAGAATGTCATCAAGATACACCACTACAAAATTATTGGTGAATGGTCGCAGGATATCATCCATCAACCTCATGAAAGTGGTTGGCGCATTTGTAAAACCAAAGGGCATGACCAACCATTCAAAAAGGCCTTCCTTTGACTTGAAGGTGGTCTTCCATACATCTGTCTATTTTATTGGGACCTGGTGATAGCCAGACTTCAGATCAATCTTACTGAAGTATTTGGCTCCCATGAGTTGATCAAGGAGGTCATCGATTCGGGGAATCAGGTACCAGTTTCTGACTGTGATTTTATTCAGAGCCTGGTCATCAATGCAGAGTCGCCAAGTTCCATCTTTCTTCTGTACCAACACAATTGGGCTCTCCCAAGGTGATGAGCTGGGACAGATGTGCCCCTTGTGGAGCAGCTCTTAGATCTGTCACTTGATCTCCTCATTCTCTAATAGAGAGTGACGATAGACTTGCCCATTGGGAAGCGGTGCACCGGGGGTTAGATCGATGGGGTGCTTGACCTGGCAGTGCAAAGGTACCCCAGTAGGTGAGGAGAAGATATTTGAGTATTCTTCCACGACCTTGTCTACTTGCTTCTGCTGTGTGGAGAGGTCAGCCGTAGAGACCTTGGATGTAGCTATGATCTTTCGCTTATTCTGAGAGTGAATCATGAAGAAGACAAACTTCCCCTTCTAAGAGATGACCTTCCTGCATTGCTTAGCAGAGATCAAGGAAATAGCACTAGGTGGGACTTCCTCGAGTATCCTGTACAATTTCTTATTCAAAGTAATAATAACACTACAAGGCCTAGACTCATATACAACATGACGTTTCCATAAATAAGGTTGGCCCAAAAGAACATCACAAACTTCAAGAGGAGAAACATCACACAATACCTCGTCTTTGAAGGGCTTGATGTCATATGACAGTTGACACTATTAGCTGATGCGGAGGTTGCTTCCTTGGCGGAGCCATCCAATGGTGTAGGGTTATGGGGGTGGCATTGTCGGCAGGGCCAGCCGCTTGATGACCTCTGCTGAGATGAGGTTCTTCTGGCTACCGCTATCAACGATGAAGTGTAGCAGGGTTCCTTTTACCCACATTTGTGAATGGAAGAGGTGCTCTCCTTCTTCTGGTTCACCAGGTTGGAGCTTGGTGGTAGCAACGGTGGCACTGGGTTCCATGTCAATGATTTGTCTTCCCCTTTCTGGTTCTGGCTCGGAGTCAAAATCTGCATCTGATTCAGAGGCTTTCACTTTCGCCACCAACGACTGTTTTGAGCGGAAGTCAACAATGTTATGCCAAGGGCTCTTATGAAAGTCACACCACTTCCTGGTATATTTCTTTATCTTTCCGGTGTCCTTCTTTGCTTGCAGCTTGGACTGGTTGTCCCGATACTGTCCATCTTTGCTCTGTCCTTTTTTCTATGGGTAAGTGTCATCCTTTACTGGCTTTTGTTGTGAGCAGTTCTCAGGCCCAAATTTCAGCGTCTTTTGTTTGAGCTTCTACTTGATTTGGATGGCATATTGGTAGGTCGTACCCAAGGATGAGATGTCTAGAAATTCCAGTTTGGTATGGATGTATCTATGCAGAGCACCATGGTACTTGAGCACCAGATGTCACTCTGAATCTTTGATACCCAACTTGGTGCGCAAGGTATGGAAGATATTTGTGAAATCTGACACTGCTTGGTCCCTTTCTTGCCGCAGTGTAGTCCATTTGGTATACAGGTCGTCATAACTTCCGACAGGGTAGTATTGTTCCTTAATAACATCCCTGAAGGATTCCTAGGTGGTCATGATTGTAAATAATGAGGGTTCCTCTGTTTCCTTTTGCTCATAGAAAGTTTCCCACCAATCTTTGACATGGGGAACGGATTTGAGGAGTGCAAAAGTAATCTTTCCGAAAAGTTATGGACAGAAAAATACCCTTCTAGTAGATTCAACTATTTGTCTACATCATTTGTGTCTATCTGACCTTCAAATATAGGAATATCAAATTTTATTTGTACCTTGAAGGGGGAAGCGCCTCGGCTCGAAGAAGATGCGTCGCCTGTTGGTAGCCGCCGAAGGATTTGCACGAAACTATCCATCATCTCGTCCCTTTGTTGTGTGAGGGATTCCTCAATCAATCATTTGAAAGGATCTCATGTCCCATCATATTTCTTTTATCCTGCCATGAGAGGTCGCTTGGGCGTGTGAGAGCTTTTGTCCTCAAGAGAAACAAGCTCGAGACCCAACTCTTTGTACTCCGACCTCGTTGGGGACATGTATTAAGATGACAAGGAGTAGACCGCTCTGATACCACTGATCTGGATTTTTTGAGCAAAATGAAATGACTATAGATTATTAACAGGTGCTTAAGACAAAATAACAGAGATACAGTAAAATTGGTTTTCTATTCAATAATGAAATAAGTTGAAACTGTAAAATGCAGCGGAAACAAGCTTGCTGGAATGGTGGCAGCTTATCTCTGAGAAGAGATGTGACAATTGCGCTCATTCGCAAGAAGAAGATTACAATGAGGCTCTGAAGGCCTTTTTACAATAAACGTGAATGCCAAAAACCCTAGACATCCAAAAACCTAACTCTAGGAGATGAAGCGCCAAAAGTCATGTGGGCCTCGTTTGGGTAAGTTAGTACATTAACTTCCCGAGGTCGTAACTTTTGCATACGATCTCCGTTTTAGGCGTATGATAGCCCGTTGGAAAGGTATCGTCGAGGAGATTCATTTTGGGGCCTCAATCATGTTATATGTAATCATTGAGTTGGTTTGATCCCGGAAAACCTTCATTTAGGCCCTCAAAGTGGCCCTGGAAGTTAAAACTGCTAAAAATAGTAAATTGCCAAAATTGCCATAAACTTGTTTTGAGCCAGTTGGAAAAGGTGGGTGGCCACTAATATCCACCTGGATAAAAAATACAGAGTCAAAGACTCGCTAGAATGGTGGCAACTTATCTCTGAGAAGAGATATGATGACTACTCGCATTCGCAAGAAGATGATTACAATGAGGCTCTGAAGGCCTTTTTACAATAAACCGGAATGCCAAAAACCCTAGACCTCCAAAAACCTAACCCTATGATATGAAGCGCCAAAAGTTATGTGGGCCACGTTTGGGTAAGTTTGTACATCAACTTCCCGGGGTTGTAACTTTTGCATACGATCTCCGTTTTAGGCGTATGATAGCCCGTTGGAAAGGTATCTTCGAGGAGATTCATTTTGGGGGATAAATATTGAGTTTGATTATCATTGAGAAGCTCTATCTTGAAAAACCTTCATTTAGGCCCTCAAAATGGCCCCGGAAGTTAAAAACTGCTAAAAATAGTAAATTACCAAAATTGCCAAAAAACTGTTTTGAGCTAGTTGGAAAAGGTAGGTGGCCACCGATATCCACCTCGATCAATCCTCCCTCTATAGGAAGCAATGGTCTCCATTACGTTGAGTGCCCAGGGGAGAGGGAAAAGTGTTTGTTGAATCTGCATCTTGGTGAGATGCTTGCCTTGCTGGAGACGTCGTGTTGCTCAGTTTGTGGAAGTCTATCACGAACCTGTTGAGGTTTTCAACAAGTTGAGATACATGAGAGGACAGTGTGCAGAAGGAATATTTGCGCTTTGCTGCAACCTTGCCGACCTACTTCTGTTGGATAGAAGATGCTTGGGGTGAGGCTGTAGTGGTTGCAGTGTCCTTTTGTTCCCCTTTTGAACAGATTGTGGAGAAGCTGAATTTTGCAGTATGAGATACTACCTTGTGGAACTGTTTAGGTGGAACAATAGTCAGAACTAACTCTGGTATTCTGTAGAGATGACCCCTCAAAGTAACAATAATAGTACGAGGTCGAGACTCATAAATAGCATGGCGCTTCCACATATATGGCTATCCCAAGAGAACATCACAGACATTCAGTAGGGCAACATCACATAATACCTCATCCTTGAAGGGCTGGATGTCGTATGAAAATCAACATTGTTGGCTGACACGAAGATCTCGTCCTTGGAGAAGCCACCTGATGTTGTATGGATGCGGGTGTGGTGTTTTCGACAATCCCAATTGTTTGATGACCTCTGCTGAGATGAGGTTCTTCTGGCTTTCGCTATCAACAATAAAATGTTGCGGGGTCCCCTTCACCCACATCTGTGAATGAAAAAGGTGCTTCCCCTCTTCAGGATCTATTGGTTCTTCTGGTTGAATTGTTGTGGCCGCGACAATAGCAATGGGGTCTGTGTCAATGATCTGTCCTTTACCATTATTTTCAAATTTAGATTCTGAATCAGGGTTCGCCTCCTTGTCTTTGATCTCGGCCACCAATGATTTTTTTGAACAACATTCATCGTTGTTGTGCCAGGGGAGTTTCTGGAAATCACACCATTTTTCGGTGTCCTTCTTTGTCTTCCCGTGACCCTTCTTTTCCTGTGGCTTGGACTGGTTTTCGAGATACTATTTGTTAGGGTCGTCTTTGTCATACTTTGGTTGTTGTGGATTTTCAAACCTGAACTCTCGTTTGTTCTGGTGCTTAAATTTCTGCTCGATTTTAACAACATATCGATAAGCAGCACTGAGTGATGAGATGTCCAAAAAATCCATTTCAGTTTGGATGTATCTGTGTAGAGCCCGATGGTATTTCAAAACCAAATTTCGTTCAGAGTCTTTTATACCCAACTTGGTGCGCAAGGTATGGAAGGTGTTGTCGCAAGAGTTGGTTCTAGGTTGTAATAGAGCCAAGCCTTAGCACATTTTAAATGAAATAATAAGTTATCACTTAGAACTTAACTTGGGTTGCATGCAAGTAAATTCCAAGATAACCTTGAACCACTTTTGATTGGAAGTTGCCCCTTCCAAACCAAGAGGGATCTCTCAAATATATGTCATGATAGGTATTTTAATAAGCTTAACAGTGGGCAGATCTGTGGGTAATAAAAAATTTTGGGTTTTTAGGGTTGGTGGGTTGAACTGGGAGGTAGTCCATTGGGCATGGAGTCAAATGATCAAGCAAATAATAAGAGTGTTTCAGAAATGGAAATCCATGGAACATAGGCGAGGTAGAAGTTGATTACAAAGAGAAGGATTTATAAAAGTATGGCGGCATAATAGGGAGAAAACATATCAAAATGCAAGGAGGACTTAGCAATGAGTGAATTCCAAGCATAAATCAGTGGAAAGAGATGGTTGGGACAGAGCATCTAGTAAAGGATGAATTCTGAACGTTCATATCTCTGCAAGAAACAACCTATAACTTGTCCTGCAATAGAGCACCTAACAAATGGATGAATTCCATTACAAACACATGTTCCAAATAAGGAAGAAAAGCGAATGGAATAGCATGAAAACTGAGCAATAGACAAACCATGTAACCAACATCACAAGAATCTCCATTGTAGATCAAAAATGGCTCTGCATTCTTTTATTAAACATGAAAGAAAAATATTACATTCCCAGGAGTATTACTCCCATGCTTGCTTCCCCCCCCTTCTTTTGCAATGGATCATCATTTTATATAACTCCTCTGTCTCAAGGAGGTTGAATCCTCATCATAGGATTATTTTTCTAACACCTAACTGAAAGTGAACTAATTATTAACCATCTTTAACTAATCATAACAATAATTCAAACTGACTTCTGTTAAAAGGACAAATAATCCCTAAATTCCAGCGAACTGTCTATAGCAGTACATGCAATAGATCCTCCTCCATGTGCATGAGTTGTAGTGATGGCTATTAAGGGACACATGTTCCTTATCTTTAGGAAATGTCCATCTGATCTGGAGCTGAGATGGTAAGCGTTGATTTTTCTTGTTGTTGAGTTGTCCATCTACTCTATTTCCAATACCCTGGGGTGTAAAGGTGGACTTTGAGGCCGATTACAACATCCACTTCAGGAAACAGTTTTCTAATTCGTCAAAAATGACAGACAACAACCTTGTCCCTTTGAGGAGATTACCAATAAATGTTTCAAATTTTGATAGTTATTGTCAATTCTGCCAAGCTGCATGAAAATAAACCTAAGGCAACTTTGACAGTGGAATAATTTCCTCTTCTATATAACATGCAATTGTCGTAGTGAACCTCTACATTCAACAATAATTATGAAGTCAACCAACATCTGGAGTGACTTGTTGACTATGAATTTCACGGCTTCCTTGGCATTTGGTGTTTGATGCTAGTTCGATTTGGTAGCTGAAAGAGTTGTTGGGAACCTGGACATCAAATAATTGATTTTACTATCAATTTTCTGGGTGCCAGACACTTCAAACCTTGCAGCTGAAAACAACCTAAAACATGCAAGATTTTATTTGCCCTCTGATGCGTGGTTCCCTCCTCTGCGTAGTTTCTCTTTGTGACCCTTCTTGCATGCAACCTGGTTCTTTGTATATTAACTCGTGGATTGAACGTGTTGTTTGATTCATGACTTGAGCCTGAGGCTTGACTCATGGCTTTATAAATGAAAATGCTCATATAACTTATCGATGAGGAGTAGAAAGTTGTGGTGCTCGGCATTTGCATTGGGCTTTTCTTGACTTGTTGCTTGTGTGTCAACTCGTGTGTCGACTTATGACTTGTATTGTGGCATAACTAATGGCTTGTTGCGCTAGATTTAGAGTTTTACAAACCATACTCCAATCCTTAGCATTGAGCCAAAACGAGCAACAGACGAGAACTTTCCAGCGTCCAAATCCACCTCTGCAAATGATGTGTATGACTGGAGTCCCGATTTTGGGATTTCGAGTTTCAGGGAAACATAGAAGTGGTTATTTAAAACCCTACGTCGGCTAAATCCCCAAAATAGAACTTGACTTTTACATATAATACTATTCTTACGATTTTTGGGCATGTAGCGCACCCCTTTCGGGTCTCCTTGTGAGTTCTTCCTCCATGCGACTTAACGCTTGGTGTATGCGGTTGCTCAAATGCCAACGCTTCCGTTCACTCTCCTTGTGACTTAATGCTCAGATAGTTGGTGCGTTTCTTTGATCCCCACGTGAAACCTCTCCTTGGAGTCTTGTGTGCATGTCTTGTGACTTGGCATATGTGTAGCTTACGGTGGATAGTTTGAAGATCGGGACGTGAAGGGTAGTGGACTCAACAATGCAAATGGCTTGGCTTAAACTATATTTTTTCAAACTTTAAAATAAAATATTAATTTTAAAATTATATAAAATAATTTTAAAATAATATATGGAAAGAGCAAAACTTATAGTTTGATTGTATAACTTGACACTCTTCACAATGAAGGAATTGCGAAGTAGGACAAAATGGGAAAACTTGGGAAAATTTTTAAAGCTTTGAGATCTTGACGGTAGAAAAGTTCGGTGAAAATGGCGATAGATTTAGAGTTTTTACTACGATGGAAAGGTTGCATCGAATGACACAAGGGCTTAATGGTTACACAAGCTTACGCCAGGCGACAAGGTTCTGAAACTAAGTGGCGTAACTAACATAAATTTTGGAGAAAGACACCGAGTTTAGAAATTTTCAATATTTGTTCCAACAGAAGGTATTGGTGAACTCTAGAACTGCTTGGCCCCTCTCTTACCGCAGTGTGGTCCATCTCATGTACTGGTCCTCATAGTTGCCAACAAGGTAATATTGTTACTTTACCGCATCCACAAAAAAATCCCAAGTGGGCTCGGCCCCATATATTCCAGACTCCTCTGTGGAACTCTGCTCCCAGTAAGTTTCCCACCAATGTTTGACATGAGGGAGAGATTTAAGGAGTGTGAAGGTGATCTTTTCTCTGTTGGAAAAATTGTGAACAGAGAAATAACCTTCTAGCAGATTTAACCATTTGTCCAGGGATTCTGCATCTATCTGTCCTTCAAATACAGGAATATCAAAATTAACTTTACTTTGAAAGGTGAGGTTCTTGCAAAGTGGCTTCTTGATGAATATGTGCATGTTGCTATCGACGGGCGTTGAAGTATGTGGGAAAAATTCTCCATCATTTCGTCCCTCTGTCACGTGAGAGCTTGCTCAAGCAACATACTGATAGGATCATTTTCTCCATCATTTTTCTTTTCTTCCACCATTGATGGTTTCTTGGGTGTGTGAGAGTGATTTTCCTCAAGAGAGACAAGTTGGAGACCAAACTTGCTATACTCGGACCTCATTGGGGACATGCACTGAAAATGATCAAGAGCAGCCTGCTCCGATACCACTGATCCAGATTATTTTTGGCACAAAATGAGAGTGGAGATATAATAAATAAATGCACAGAGATATCGCAGATATTCAATAATATAACAGAAATGTATAAGAGAAGCAACCATAAACACAGATATATAGTAATACACGATTTCTATTAATGAAAGAAATGTACAGAGACTGTAAAAATAAAGAGTGAAAGACTCGCTAGAATGGTGGCAGCTTATCTCTGAGAAGAGATGTGACGACTACTTGCATTCGCAAGAAGATGATTACAATGAGGCTCTGAAGGTATTTTTACAATAAACCGGAATGCCAAAAAACCTAGACATCCAAAAACCTAACCCTAGGAGATGAAGCGCCAAAAGTCATGTGGGCCCCATTTGGGTAAGTTAGTACATCAACTTCCTAGGGGCGTAACTCTTGCATACGATCTCCGTTTTAGGCGTATGATAGCCCGTTGAAAAGGTATCATTGAGGAGATTAATTTTGGGGGCTCAATAATGACTTTAGTTATTATTAAGAAGCTTGATCGTGAAAAACCTTCATTTAGGCCCTTAAAATGGCCCCGAAAGTTAAAAACTACTAAAAATAGTAAATTACCAAAATTGACAGAAAATTGTTTTGAGCTAGTTGGAAAAGGTGGGTGGCCACCGATATCCACCTGGATCAATCCTCCCTCCTTAGGAATAAATTATCTCCATTGCTTTGAGTGCCCGAGGGAGAGGGAAAAACGTTTGTTGAATTTGCATCCTGGTGAGTTGCTTGCCTTGCTGGAGATGTCGCGCTGCTCAGTTTGTGGAAGTCTATCACGAACCTGTTGAGGTTGAGGCTATTCAACAAGTCAAGATACATGATAGGATGATGTGCAGAAGGAATCTTTGTGCTTTACTGCAACCTTTTCGATCTGCTTCTGTTGGATAGAAGATGCTTGGGTCGAGGTTGTAGTGGTTGCAGTGTCTTTTTGTTCCCCTTTTGAACAGATTGTGGAGAAGTTGAATTTTGCAGTATAAGATACTACTACCTTGCGAAACTGTTTAGGTGGAACAATAGTCCAAACTACCTCTGGTATTCTGTAGAGATGACCCCCCAAAGTAACAATGACACTACAGGGTCGAGACTCATAAATAGCATGGCGCTTCAACATATATGGTTGGCCCAAGAGAACATCACAGACATCTAGTGGGGAAACATCACATAATACCTCATCCTTGAAGGGATGGATGTTGTATGACAATCGACATTGCTGGCTGACATGGAGATCTCATCCTTGGCGAAGCCACCCGATGTTGTATGGCTATGGGTGTGGTGTTGTTGACAATCGCAACTATTTGATGACCTCTGCTGAGATGAGGTTATTCTAGCTTCCACTATCAACAATAAAATGCAGTGGGGTCCCCTTCACCCACATCTATGAATGAAAAATATGCTTCCCCTCTTCGGGCTTTTTTGGTTCTTCTGATTGAATTGTTGCGGTTGCGACAATAGCAATGGGGTCTGCATCAATGATCTGTTCTTTACCAGTATTTTCATAATCAAATTCTGAATCAGGGTTCGGCTCCTTGTCTTTGATCTCGGCCACCAATGATTGTTTTGAGTGACATTCATCGTTGTTGTGCCAGGGGATTTTGTGGAAATCGCACCATTTTCCGGTGTCCTTCTTTGTCTTCCCGTGACCCTTCTTTTCCTGTGGCTTGGAATGGTTTTCAGGAGACTATTTGTTAGGGTCGTCTTTGTCATACTTTGGTTGTTGTGGATTTGCAGACCCAAACTCTCGTTTGTTCTGGTGCTTAAATTTCTGCTCGATTTTAACAACATATCGATAAGCAGTACCAAGTGATGAGATGTTCAGAAAATCCATTTCAGTTTGGATGTATCTGTGTAGAGCCCCATGGTATTTCAGAACCAAATGTCATTCAGAGTCTTTGATACCCAGCTTGGTGCGCAAGGTATGGAAGGTATTGGTGAACTCCAGAATTGCTTAGCCCCTCTCTTGCCACAGTGTCGTCCATCTCATGTTCTGGTCCTCATAGTTTCCAACAAGGTAATACTGTTCCTTTACCGCATCCACAGAAAATTCCCAAGTGGGCTCGGCCCCATATATTCTAGACTCCTTTGTGGAAATTTTCTCCCAGTAAGTTTCCCACCAATTTTTGACACGAGGGAGAGATTTAAGGAGTGCGAAGGTGATCTTTTCTCTGTAGGAAAAATTGTGAACATAGAAATAACCTTCTAGTAGATTTAACCATTTGTCTAGGGCTTCTGCATCTATTTGTCCTTCAAATACAGGAATATCAAAATTAACTTGTACCTTGAAAGGTGAGGTGCTTCCAAAGTGGTCGCCTTATGAAGATGTGCATGTTGCTAGTGGCAGGCATTGAAGGATGTGGGAAAAATTATATATCATTTCGTCCCTCTGTCGCGTGAGAGCTTTCTCAAACAACATACTGATAGGATCGTCTGCTCCATCATTTTTCTTTTCTTCTGCCATTGATGGTTTATTAGGTGTGCGAGATCGATTGTACTCAAGAGAGATAAGCTCGAGACCAAACTTGTTATACTCGGACCTCGTCGAGGACATGCACTGAAAAACGATGAAGAGCAGCTTGCTCTGATACCACTGATCCAGATTATTTTTGGCACGAAATGAGACCAGAGATATAATAAAGAAATGCACATAGATATCGCAGATATTCAATAATATAACATAAATGTATCAGAGATGCAACCATAAACACATATATACAGTAATACAATATTTCTATTAATGAAATAAATGTACAGAGACTGTAAAAATACAGAGTGAAAGACTCGTTAGAATGGTGACAACTTATCTCTAAGAAGAGATGTGATGGCTACTCGCATTTGCAAGAAGATGATTACAATGAGGCTATGAATGCCTTTTTACAATAAACTGAAATTCCAAAAACCCTAGACATCCAAAAACCTAACCCTAGGATATGAAGCGCCAAAAGTCATGTGGGCCCCGTTTGGGTAAGTTAGTACATCAACTTCCCGGGGTCGTAACTTTTGCATACGATCTCCATTTTAGGCGTATGATAGCCCATTGGAAAGATATCATTGAGGAGATTCATTTTTTGGGTTCAATAATGCCTTTGGATATCATTGAGAATCTCGATCCCTAAAAACCTTCATTTAGGCCCTCAAAATGGCCCCGAAAGTTAAAAACTTTAAAAATAGTAAATTGCCAAAATTGCCAGAAAATTGTTTTGAGCCAGTTGGAAAAGGTGGGTGGCCACCGATATCCACCTGGATCAATCCTCCCTCCTTAGGAAGAAATGGTATCCATTGCGTTGAGTGAACAGGGGAGAGGGAAAAGTGTTTGTTGAATCTGCATCTTGGTGAGCTGCTTGCCTTGCTAGAGACGTCACATTGCTCAGTTTGTGGAAGTCTGTCATGAACCTGTTGAGGTTGAGGTTGTTCAACAAGTCGAGCTACATGAGAGGACGATGTGCAGAAGGAATATTTGCACTTTTATACAACCTTTTCGACCTTCTTATGTTGGATAGAAGGTGCTTGGGGCGAGGTTGTAGTGATTTTAGTGTCCTTCTGTTCCCCTTTTGAACAGATTGTGGAAAAGTTGAATTTTGCAGTATGAGATACTACCTTGCATAAATTTTTAGGTGGAACAATAGTCGAAACTACCTCTGGTATTCTGTAGAGATGACCCCCCAAAGTAACAATGACACTACGGGGTCGAGACTCATAAATAGCATGGCACTTCCACATATATGGTTGGCCCAAGAGAACATCACAGAGATATAGTGGGGAAACATCACATAATACCTCATCCTTGAAGGGATGGATGTCGTATGACTATCAAAATTACTGGATGACACGAAGATCTCATCCTTGGCGAAGCCAACCGATGTTGTATGGCTACGGGTGTGGTGTTGTCCACAATCTGAATTGTTTGATGACCTCTGCTGAGATGACGTTCGTTTGGCTTCCGCTATCAACAATAAAATGCAGTGGTGTCCCCTTCACGCCATCTGTGAATGAAAAAGGTGCTTCCCCCCTTCAGGATCTATTGGTTCTTCCTGTTGAATATTTGCAGTCGCGACAATAGCAGTCGGGTCTGCGTAAATGATCTATCCTTTACTAGTATTTTCAGAATCAGATTATGAATCAGGGTTTGGTTCCTTGTCTTTCATCTTGGCCACCAATGACTGTTTTGAGTGACATTCATCGATGTTGTGTTAGGGGTGTTTGTGGAAATCACACCATTTTGCGTTGTCCTTATTTATCTTCCCGTGACCCTTCTTTTCATGTGGCTTGGACTGGTTTTCGAGAGATTGTTTGTTAGGGTCGTCTTTGTCATACTTTGGTTGTTGCAAATTTGTATACCTAAACTCTCGTTTGTTCTGGTGCTTAAATTTCTGCTCGATTTTAACAGCATATCGATAAGCAGCCCCAAGTGATGAGATGTTCAGAAAATCCATTTCAGTTTTGATGTATCTGTGTAGAGCCCCATGGTATTTCAGAACCAAATGTCGTTCTTAGTCTTTGATACGTAGCTTGTTGTGCAAGGTATGGAAGGTATTAGTGAACTCCAGAACTTCTTGGCCCCTCTCTAGCCGTAGTGTGGTCCATCTCATGTATTGTTCCTCATAGTTTCCAACAAGGTAATACTGTTCCTTTACCGCATCCACAAAAAAATATCAAGTGGGATCGGCCCCATATATTCCAGACTCCTCTGTGGAACTTTTCTACCAGTAATTTTCCCACCAATGTTTGACATGAGAGAGAGATTTAAGGAGTGAGAAGGTGATATTTTCTCTGTCAAAAAAATCATGAACAAAGAAATAACCTTCTAGCAGATTTAACCATTTGTCTAGGGTTTCTGCATCTATTTGTCCTTCAAATACAGGAATATCAAAATTAACTTGTACATTGAAAGGTGAGGTGCTTCCAAAGTGGCCACTTGATGAATATGTGTCTATTTCTATGGGAAGGCATTGAAGTATGTGGGAACAATTCTCCATCATTTCGTCCCTATGTCGCGTGAGAGCTTGCTCAAGCAACATACTGATAGGATCGTTTGCTCCATCGTTTTTCTTTTCTTCTGCCATTGAGGGTTTCTTGGGTGTGTGAGAGCGATTGTACTCAAGAGAGATAAGATCAAGACCCAACTTTCTATACTCGGACCTCGTCAGGGACATGCACTGAAAAACTATTAAGAGCAGCCTGCTCTAATACCACTGATCCAGATTATTTTCGGCAGGAAATGAGAGCGGAGATATAATAAAGAAATGCACAGAGATATCACAGATATTCAATAATATAACAGAAATATATCAAAGATGCAACTATAAACACATATATACATTAATACATGATTTCTATTAATGAAAGAAATGTACAGAGACTGTAAAAATATAGAGTGAAAGAATCGCTAGAATGGAGGCAGCTTATCTCTGAGAAGAGATGTGATAGCTACTCACATTCACAAGAAGATGATTACAATGAGTCTCTGAAGGAATTTTTACAATAAACCGGAATGATAAAAACCATAGACATCCAAAAACCTAACCCTAGGAGATGAATCGCCAAAAGTCACGTGGGCCCCATTTGGGTAAGTTAGTACATCAACTTTCCGGGGTCGTAACTTTTGCATACGATCTCCGTTTTAGGTGTATGATAGCCCGTTGGAAAGGTATCGTTAAGGAGATTCATTTTGGGGGCTCAATCATTCATTTCTCTGTAATTGGGAAGCTCGATCCTGAAAAACCTTCATTTAGGCCCTCAAAATGGCCCTAGAAGTTAAAAACTGCTAAAAATAGTAAATTACCAAAATTGTCAGAAAACTTTTTTGAGCTAGTTGGAAAAGGTGGGTGGCCACCGATATCCACCTGGATCAATACTCCCTCCTTAGAAATAAATGGTATCCATTGCATTGAGTGCCTGGGGGAGAGGGAAAAGCGTTTGTTGAATCTGCATCTTGGTGAGCTTCTTGCCTTGCTGGAGACGTCACACTACTCAGTTTGTGGAAGTCTTTCACAAACCTGTTGAGGCTGAGGTTGTTCAACAAGTCAAGCTACATGAGAGGACGATGTGCAGAATGAATATTTTTGCTTTGTTGCAACCTTTTCTACCTGCTTTTGTTGGATAGAAGGTGCTTGGGGCGAGACTGTAGTGGTTGCAGTGTCCTTCTGTTCCCCTTTTGAACAGATTGTGGAGAAGTTGGATTTTGCAGTATGAGATACTACCTTGCGGAACTGTTTAGGTGGAACAATAGTCGAAACTACCTCTAGTATTCCATAGAGATGACCCCCCAAAGTAACAATGACACTACGGGGTCGAGACTCATAAATAACATGGTGCTTCCACATATGTGGTTGGCCCAAGAGAACATCACAGACATCCAGTGGGGCAACATCACATAATACCTCATCCTTGAAGGGCTAGATGTCATATGACAATCGACATTGTTGGATGACACGAAGATCTCGTCATTGGAGAAACCACCCGATGTTGTATGGTTGCGGGTGTGGTGTTGTCGACAATCCCAACTATTTGACGACCTCTACTAAGATGAGGTTTTTTCTGTCTTCCGCTATCAACAATAAAATGCAGCGGGGTCCCCTTCACCCACATCTATGAATGAAAAAGGTGCTTCCCCTCTTCAGGATATGTTGGTTCTTCTGGTTGAATCGTTGTGGTCATGACAAGAGCAGTGGGGTCTGCATCAATGATCTGTCCTTTACTAGTATTTTCAAAATCAGATTATGAATCAGGATTCAGCTCCTTGTCTTTGATCTCGGCCACCAATGACTGTTTTGAGCGACATATATCGGTGTTGTGCTAGGGGATTTTGTGGAAATCACACCATTTTCCAGTGTCCTTCTTTGTCTTCCCGTGACCCTTCTTTTCCTGTAGCTTGGACTGGTCTTTGGGAGACTGTTTGTTAGGGTCGTCTTTGTCATACTTTGGTTGTTGCGGATTTGCAGACCCGAAATCTCATTTGTTCTAGTGCTTAAATTTATGCTCGATTTTAACAACATATCGATAAGCAACACCAAGTGATGAGATTTCCAGAAAATCCATTTCAGTTTGGATGTATCTATGTAGAGCCCTGTGGTATTTCAGAACCAAATGTCGTTCGGAGTCTTTGATACCCATCTTGGTGTGCAAGATATGGAAGGTATTGGTGAACTCCAGAACTACTTGGCCCATCTCTTGCCGCAGTGTGGTCCATCTCATGCAGTGGTCCTCATAGTTGCCAACAGGGTAATACTGTTCCTTTACCGCATCCACAAAAAAATCCCAAGTGGGCTCGACCCCATATATTCTAGACTCCTCTGTGGAAATTTTCTCCCAGT
This sequence comes from Picea engelmannii, assembly GCA_009831015.1. Taxonomy (NCBI): domain Eukaryota; kingdom Viridiplantae; phylum Streptophyta; class Pinopsida; order Pinales; family Pinaceae; genus Picea; species Picea engelmannii. Next base: position 16,234 of record WSFP011369293.1, read on the forward strand.
AAGTTTCCCACCAATGTTTGACCTGAGGGAGAGATTTAAGGGGTGTGAAGGTGATCTTTTCTCTGTTGGAAAAATTGTGAATAGAGAAATAACCTTCTAGTAGATTTAACCATTTGTCTAGGGCTTCTGCATCTATCTTTCCTTCAAATACATGAATATCAAATTAACTTGTACCTTGAAAGGCGAGGTTCTTCCAAAGTGATCTCTTGATGAAGATGTGCATGTTGCTATAGGCAGGCATTGAAGGATGTGGGAAAAATTCTCCATCATTTCGTCCCTCTATCGTGTGAGAGCTTGCTCAAGCAACATACTGATAGGATCATCTGCTCCATCATTTTTCTTTTCTTCCGCCATTGAGGGTTTCTTGGGTGTGTGAGAGAGATTGTCCTCAAGAGAGACAATCTTGAGACCCAACTTGCTATACTCGAACCTCATCGGGGACATGCACTAAAAAATGATCAAGAGGAGCCTGCTCTGATACCACTGATCCAGATTATTTTCGGCACGAAATGAGAGTGGAGATATAATAAATAAATGCACAGAGATATCGTAGAGATTCAATAATATAACATAAATGTATCAAAGATGCAACCATAAACACAAATATACAGTAATATACGATTTCTATTTATGAAAGAAATGTACAGAGACTGTAAAAATACAGAGTGAAAGACTCGCTAGAATGGTGGCAACTTATCTCTGAGAAGAGATGTGACGGCTACTCGCATTCGCAAGAAGATGATTACAATGAGGCTCTGAAGGCCTTTTTATAATAAACCAAAATGCCAAAACCCCTAGACATCCAAAAACCTAACCCTAGGAGATGAAGCGCCAAAAGTCATGTGGGCCTTGTTTGGGTAAGTTAGTACATATACTTCTCGGGGTCGTAACATTTGCATACGATCTTCGTTTTGTGCTTTTGATAGCACGTTTGAAAGGTATTGTCAAGGATATTCATTTTGTGGGCTCAATCATGCCTTTGCATATCATTGAGAAGATCTATCCTGAAAAACCTTCATTTAGGCCCTCAAAATGGCCTTGTAAGTTAAAAACTGCTAAAAATAGTAAATTACCAAAATTGCCAGAAAACTATTTTGAGCCAGTTGGAAAAGGTGGGTGGCCACTGATATCCATGTGGATCAATAACACACTTCAGCATACGTCAAGAGGTTAACGTGTGTGTTAAACTCCTCCTATTGTGCTTCCATGGTGGGTACCTATGGTTGGATAGGCACATCACTGTAGATCTGAGACTGATCCATCGAATCACTAGATTAAGGATGCAAGGACCGGACCCTCGAGAATTTTACCTAGAGAAGGCTGCAGATCACTACCTGGCACAATGGATCAAGGAGATGTATGGCTATGTGGAGAAGGGGAAGCGAGGCTACAAGGTAGCCTCCATCCAAAATGGCACAGTGCACCTAGCTTGTCAGTTGATAGCAGGCAAGTTCGTCGGGAAGACCAAACCAACGCAAGTCACGGGGTTTGTCGTTGACCTCGCAGGAAAGTGCGTTGAAGGGATGCAAATGAACTGGGTGAGCTACCTCGTCAACCAATTGGAGCAGAATTGTCGTGAATCATGGGACCAGGGCTACGAGTTTCACTTAAGCTGGTTGTTCATTCTCATTGCCTTTGTCGCTTGGGAGATGCTAGAGGGAGCGACATTCTCGGAAGTCGAGCCGTCCGAACCATTGGCCACGAGGTTCACCACCTTATGGTACTCAAACGATATGGTGAGGAAGTGGCAGTCAAACATTGTCTTCCACGCTTACTATCTACAGCTTACGCGAGCCATTGAGTCATTCCCTCGAATGACTCTGAATACACTCCATCGGTTCAGGCCACTCACGAAGTTCCACGTAAACTGACACTTTATATATATCATTTCACGTAGGGATGAAATCAAGGAAGAGTTGCAGTCTTATTATAAATTAACCAATGAACACATGGAGGAGATAACCAAGGAATTGTCTGTTGAATTTCTTGTACCAGTCGAGTAGACAGATCTCTCAGATCCTAATATCATCGGAAGTCCTTTGGTCACCCGAGAATAATATGATGGACCGAGCAACGCTAAGAAGAAGAAGAAGAAGGAAGAGGTGTAGAAGATAAACAACGCATCGGAGGAAACTGCATCTGAGTCACGTGGAGGAGGAGGAGATGATGAAGTAGACCAAGAAGAGGGCGAAGGGGAAGAAGACAAGCAGTAATAGGGTGAAGTGACACCACCTAAATATCCCCTTACAGAGGTCGAGACATCAAAGAAAAGAAAGGTTTCTCTGAAGAAACCCTCAACGTGGAAGAAGGCGTGAGCCAATAAACCTAAGTCACAGAACATACTCACGGTGGATGATATTGACCTCATCATCGCAGCTGTATCATATACTTCGGAGGATATTTTGTAGAAAAATGAAGCCAAGCAGAAAACAATGTATGAAAGGATCGAGGCGAAGTTGAAAGGAGTACATCAAGCTCTCTATTCTAGTCACACAGTGTCTACTGTGTCGTTGTCATTAGAAGGTATAAAAGTGGGAGATGAGCCTGCCCAACTACACAGAATAGAATATGCGACAGAGGCTTGCCTTCGTTGAGTACAGGAGGAAAAATAACAGGCCACAGAGGTTTTGAAGTAAGAAAAGGCGGAAGCCCTAGAGAAATGTTGAGTTGCGCAGCAAGAGAAAGATGATCTCCAAGCGAAGTTTGAAGAGGACGGAGAGCAGATCCAGAGAGAGAAAGATCAGTTGCTCGTGGAGCAGATTGGAGTTAGAGAAGCAGTAACTAGAGCATTTTGCTCTGTGTTGGGCCTGGCATAGATGGAAGCATAGACAATTGAGATCCAAGTGGGGAAGCTCGTTGAAGCCATTCAACAACTTCAAGCAAAAGTAGCAGAGTTGGAACTGCAAGTAGTGTCGAGCACTCCGCAGGAAGTACAAGATCAGAGGGAAGAAACTGCCAGGAGAGTAGTAGAAAGAATCAAGGCATTAGCTTTAGAATGCAATCAAATCAATAACCAAAGTGAGAAGACCTATGAGCACCATGTAGAAGACCCAGAACTGAGGACATTGGAGGCACAACTCCAAGAGGAGAAGCAACAGGAATTGACAGTACAAGCACAGTTGAAGCTGCTTTCAGCGGTAGAGAAGATGAAAAGGTCACAAGAGCAGTGCGCAGTTCAGCAGTAGGTCACTTCCATCCAATGTAGAATGATGGAGGTGACATAACGACTTCATTCGGTGCAGGACGGAGTTTGCACCCTCTTTGAAGAGATCGAGGGAAAAGGCTCACATCTGGAAGAAGTGGTTATGACAACAGAACAATGCTTGGAGGGGATTTTCACAGAGGAAGTCATTCACGATTTCATCGAGCAGGAGGCTCTAGCGAAGCAGCAAGTCAAGGAAGATCGAGCTAAGCTCGAGGCCTTCGAAGCAGAATTTCCTAGATCATAGTGACTCGGGACAAGTCACAGGTGAGTGTTGGGGGATTGTTGGTCCTCAACCAAATTTTGAAGAACCTTGGTCATGTTTGACCATTTTTGGTACTTCGACAGGCTGGTCGAAGACGGAGCGCCCATGCGAAGCAGAGATCACGGGATCTCGCCCACTTTTGTGGGCTTTTTGGGTTTAAGGTTTATGTAACGGGTATGGGATGTCGGCCCATGGGTTTTACCCATGTTTAGGCCCCTTTCTAATGTATAAATAACTAGCTAGGTGATGTGAGAAGAGTGACTAGATTTAATTTGGCTTTGTATGTAAGCTAGTGTGCTAAGTGCGAATAGTTGTGAATGCTTTGTGCATACCGTGTGTTGAGACTTGCAGAGCTATGTGCAAGCATTTTGTAAGTGCTTTGTGCACAGACTGTGTGAGGCTCTGTGCTTTGACCTAACTCGGGGAAGGAGGATCTGGCGAGGTGTGCGCAGATCTCCTGTCCTATGCGGAGTTGGCTTGTGGCTCTGTGCGTGTAAGGAAATTGAAAGGAGCTAATAAAGAAGAAGAAGAGTTGGTGGACATAGCCCCACACTAGGGTGAACCACGTATATCTTGTGTTATTGTTCTTTGTGCTATACTGTTGTTGTATTTGCGTAGTGCAATGTTATGATAGATAGATCTACGAATGCTTAAGTGCTTTATGATATGAATAAATGCTAGATCTGCTTTGATGCTATGTGTTGAATGGTTAGATGTGCTTAGATCTTGATTAATATTACGATGTTCTGTAATTAGGGTTTTAACCTGCGATGTGAATAAGGGTTAAATGCTAATGAATGTTAATTGCTAAGTGTTATGTTAAGTTTTTTAATCACAGATCTATGTCCTAGCTAGGTTGTAGACACTTTTTTCCTGCAACCCCCCTGCCTCTACCTCGGGTGAGACTTCATCTTCTTCGCAGGTGTTGTCGAAAGGGCCGGTAGTTAGGGTTTTGTTGGTGCGTTGTTGAAGCGTTGAACCCTGGGTCTGCCCCTGTGCCAACAATATCATTCAGAGCTTCATCAACTAAGGTCTCAGGGAGATTTTTATTTTCCACTCCTCCTTCTTTAAACTGTTCAAACTTAGTGAAATAAGAAGAATATCCTACCAAGGACATGTGTGCAGAAAATAGGTCATTAGGGTCGAAACCGTCGATGCATTTAGCTTCTTTCAGGCCAAGTTGGTCAAATTGTCCTACAAATTCATCCAAATGAGAAATATGCTTTACAATAACTTCTCCACCTCTCCAGGGAAATGGAATGAACTGCTTCTTTTTTTTCATTAAAAATGTGTGCCCAATACTTGTATTGTCTGCATACTCCGATAACAAAGTGTCTATTAGATACATAGAAGTGAAGCAAAAAGGGTTTCTCTTGGAAACCAAATAATCTTATAAAACTCAAATTCTCCATGGTGTCAAAAATTCATTTCTTTGAGAGAAAGGAGGCAACCTCAAGTGATAGTCTCGATGTGTTAGGACCAAAAATTAATTTTTTAAATTCAGAAATAATTTTTTTGTGGATTGGGTAGAAATTGTATTGATTCTTGTGTCTCCATACGGCTGGATACCAGATAGATATTGTCTCCACCTTGAAGTCGACACTCCTTTCCCTAAAAAAGTCTTCGAAAATGTGGTATTAGACTATGGTGAATATCAAATAAGAAGTCGTGTAGAATTTTCAGGTTCTTTTCAAACCACCCAATTGAAATGAAATTTCATTTGAAATAATCGGGCCCCATTTAATTAGGGCATCCTCAAGCACATAAAAATGGAGAATATAAAAAAAAAAATCAACACAGAGGTCGTGGATTCCAATCTAATTATATAAAAAAACAATTAGGCGAATTCTTTGTAGGAGTATTTTAAAGAATTCACCTCAATGAATGGAATTAGTATCAGCGCTTGGGTTGACCAAATATTTCTCGAGGAACTCTTCTTTTCCTCTGTGTTCCTTAAGAAATCCATTGGCTTCCTTACTCTTGAATTGCATGATGGGTTTTGGGAGTCGTGGCATTCTTATGAAAATTGAAGGATCCAAGGAGATGGGTTGCTTCCCCTGAACTTGAATTATTCTTCTTTCTGTATCAAATTTGTCTACACACCATAGAACTCGCTCCTTAAAATTTGTTTCCCCATGCACACAGTTATTTAGTGCTATGCCTGAGCTCCAAACTTGGTTTGTTTCCTTCTCGGCGAGAGGGAGGGCCTTGTACCACTTGTAATCTTTTGACCACTAGAACTAATGGTCTTCGCGTTTGAGCGTATTTAGTGTATCTCCACAATAGAAGTCATTTCTTCTACTTGGCATAATTTTACAATTCTTTTTATTCTTACAAATACGCGATGCTATTGTTGATATAACCTTTTTACAACATGGCATATTAATCCTTTGTTAAATTTACCAAGTATCACCTTGATTATTACCCACCATAGCTCTTATTTCAAAGTTGTTGATTCGCACAGTAAGATTTATAATTTATTACAAAGTTTTGTGAAATCTTTTCCACTCTAATAATGGTATTAGATACACACAAGTGGCAGTTGACATGGTGTAAAAAAAATAAATGTGATTGGGAAATGGTGATGTGATGTCGTGGAAATTGGAAAATTGTTAAGTATGGAAGTGCGAAAAGGGGAATGGAGAGTGCAATATGGTGAATGCGGGACATAAGACACGGGAAGTGAAAAAAGGTAAGAATGGATGAATCCTACATCTGCAATGAGAAACTAGATTAAATATGAGAAGAGGTCATTATGCAGGTCGCGAAAGTGAATGAGTTGTTTTGGAAAACGTGGGTATAATGTACCCAGCCTTCTAGCTGGGTACCACGCTCTGATACCAATTTGTAATATTACTGCGTTCTGATACCAATTTGTAATGTTACCATGCTCTGATACCAATATGTAAAGTTACCATGCTCTAATACCAATCTGTAATGTTATCGTGCTCTGATACCAATTTGTAACGTTATCGTGCTTTGATACCAACATGTAACCTTACCCAACTAACTACTCAACAACGCTACTCCAAAATCTAGTGCGCAGATTCTACTCTATAACATTGGTATATGCAGAAATACTTGAAGTAACGTGCTTGACCCCAAGTTGGCTTGTTCCACACAAAATTTCGTCTTCTAACAGAACTTATAACAACGAAAGTAACACAATACAACTATACGTACATGCATACTAAGAAAACAACATTGGTGTGTGTGTAATCCACTCTGAACATGTGATCACTATTGTGCACACACAACCATTATGGTGTCAGACACAAATTTTGTTCTCCTTGTGCGCACAGACTGCTTCCCTGCACGCACAAGAGAATCTAGCATCTTGTGTGCATGGAATATTTCCCTACACGCACGACCATTCTAACCTCGCCTTAGAGACTCATTAGCATTATTATAAGGTTAACTTAACATGAATAACTAATAACAATTGTCATACTCCGCATGTATGAATACAAATATTGAATATCAACACCACACTTACATGTGCAAGCAACATTATACAGAATAACAACAATTACTTATATACATCATCATACAAGAATTAAACCCATATCATACATAGATAATTAAACATATAGTAAATGAGACAAGCACATAAAGGACACTTATCTTTTATGAAAATTCACCAACTATGCGCAAAACTCAGGCATTCCTCCTAGCCATAGACTTTGTTGCTCATATACTTTCAGAAATAGGTCACCCCCGAGCTGGGGCTTAAACTCCACCAAGGAAAAATGATTCCTAATGTAGGGCTAAGGTATGATAATCAATAGAATTGTTCGGTCCAAGATGCCCAACTGTTGCAACTAGCCTACAGTATCTCATTCCCCACATGTCTATCCCACCCAGGAAGTGCGCCCCTTCTCTGCTCAACAATCCTATGGCTTCCCCACTTCCCATCCAAGGCTTTAGCAGTAGGTTGGACAGGAAGTATCAGAGCACTGCAACTAATTCCCAACGCACTAGGGAACAATTCCCAGCAAAACTCTCACCTGGAGAGAATGATCATGGGCCTGACAAACCCACCTCTTTGTCGAAAAATATATCACCTAGAAAGAATGCTCACGAGACTGAAAACCTACCTCTCTGACAAAAAATATCTCACCTAGACAGAATGCTCATGGGCCTGACAACCCGCCTCTTCAACCACAAGCAGGTTTTTCCCAAGAACAAGGTTATACAATGGCATTTAGTTCTAGATCCCCCTGGAGGAGTGTCGGTATAAATGATCAAGGAATGAGATGAATGATTTTTCTTCCTCAAAATACATTAAGGCCAACAATATATATTGCATGCCTCAAACTGGACACTTGTCACCTTCAGAATTAGCTTTAGCCACATAGTGACTTGTTCCCATCCCTCGGTAACTTAGGATAAATAATTATCCATAAATTACACTTTTCGAAAATATTAATAAAATATTCCCTTGGACTTAAGCCCCCTTGGCTTAGCCCCCACTTTTCCCTTTTTCGATGAAGTTTATCCCCCCGTCTCTTTTCGTCTGATCTGTCTACGCGTAATGATGTGATATTATTAATAACTTGAGTGTGATTACATTTTACAAGGATAAGCGCACTGGCCTATTTGAATCCTGGCTCACCATCCCCATAACCACACAGGATCTTAGGCCTCAAATACACACACACACACATAGCTTGGTTCAATGCACACTTCAAGGTAAACCTTTTACACTTACTCAAGTGCGCGCAACACTATGAAATGTGCACACCCTTTCTTTGATAACAATCCTCATGCACTACTCAAGTGCACACAAAACCAAAACTTGGTGCCAACAACTCACCAGCCTATATGTACATTTACATTTACAATTGGTACCAATGGCTCACCCTCCTATATGTACAATTACAAATGGGGTTCAGATTAGAGACATTACATTCCCCTTCCCCTTATTTATGAACTGTCCTCATTGCATTATATACACATGTACATACAAAATTTCAAAAGTCTTCAAAAAGATGTGGATACTCTTCCCGCATAGCATCCTTGTGCTTCCAAGTTGCATCCTCGTTACCATACCAGGTACATTGGACATTTACTAGGTCCATGACTCAATCCTGGAGCTGTTTGATTTTTTGATCCAATATGAAAACCAGTTGCATTCGAAAATCGTCTTCTAGCTCCACTTGAATCACATTCCAATCAATAATATGAATAGCATCATGTACATAATTTTTAAGCAATGATACATGGAAAACATTATGAATACACAAGGATGCATGCAATGCAAGCATATATGTGATAGGACCAATCCTCTCTAGGATTTCAAATGGCCCACAATAGCATGCTTCCAACTTAGAACAATTTCTCAACTTTAGGGAACCACATCTAGATTTTACTTTCAAGAACACATGGTCACCCACTTTAAACTCTCTGTGGGTTCTTACTTCATTGTGCATCTTTTCTTCTTGTCTTGGGAAACCTTTAAATTCTTCCTTATCTTTACCATATGCTCCTCCATTTCCTGGAATAGATATGTCCCAACCACTGCACGACCTGCTGGGTTGTCCCAACTCATTGGTGTGTTGAAATTTCTACCATAGAGTGCCTCAAATGGGCTCTTCTTTAAAGATGCTTGATACCCATTGTTGTAAGAAAACTCTACCAAGTGAAGGTAGTCTTCCCATTTTGATGGTTTATCCATCACATACATCCTGAGCATATCTTTAATCACTCGATTTACCCTCTCTGTTTGTCCATATTTCTTAGGGTGATATGTTGTGCTAAAGTTCATATATGTCCCAAATCCTTTGAATATCCCTTTCCAAAATTTCGATGTGAACTTGGGATCTCTGTCAGACAAAATTGTATTAGGTACACCATACAGCTTAGCAATTTCTTGCATGTATATTTCAGCAATGCTGGTTTCCTTGTACGTTGACTTTACTGGAATAAAATGGGAAGCTTTAGTAAGCTTTTCCACCACTACCATAATAGAATCATGTTGCTTAGAAGTCATAAGCAGTTTAGTAATGAAATCCATGGTTGCAAATTCCAGGTTCCACTCAGGAATGGGCAAAGGCTGTAGAAAACCAATTGGATATTTGTGCTCAACATTGACCTTTTGACATTCAAGGAATCTAGCAATAAAATTAGCAACCTCTTTTTCATGCCTGGCCAATAGTATTTCTTTTTTACCACTGCAATTGTCTTCTATTAGCATGGGTGTCCATCATAAGGAACTTTATGCATCTCTGACAATAACAATTTTTTCAACTCCTGAACATTTGGCACATAGACTTTTTGCCTATACATGAGTATTCCATCCTCTTTTAGCTCATAACCTTCAAATTTATGTTGCGACATACCTTGATGTAAATTCTCCTTTGTGTCCACATAACACTAATCTCATTTGGAAACCTCTAAAATTCTGTCATGGAAATCTGATTTGTACATGCTAATGGTTGTAGCATGCATCTCATGCACCCTCCTACTGAGTGCATCAACCACCTTGTTTTCTTTTCCTATGATATGCTTTATTTCAAAGTCATACCCACTGAGGAATTCTAACCACCTACTTTGTCTGGAATTTAAACTTGGATTTCCAAACAGATACTTTATACCATTATGGTATGTTCTCATCTCAAATATTTTACCCATGAGATAGTGTTGCCACATTTTCAAGGAATGCACTATGACTACCAATTCTAAGTCATGAGTAGCATAAAGCCTTTCATGTTCTTTTAAATTTCTTGATTCAGAGCATATCACATGCCTATTCTGACTAAGGAATCCCCCAAGCCCTTCTTTGCAATAATTTGTACATACAATGAAGTCTTCATCTGAATCAACAATTCTCAAAATTGACGCACTTGTCAATAAACTCTTCAAGTGATGAAAAATCCTTACACAATCAGAATTCCACTCAAATCACACACCTTTATTTTGCAAAAATGTAATTGGGTGTGCAATTTTTGAGAAGCCTTCAATAAACCTTCTGTAATAACCTGCAAGTCCCATGAAGGACCTCACCTCTGTGACATTTCTTGGTGTTGGTGATTCCTCAATGGCCTTTATCTTTTCCGGATCCACAACTATTCCTTTCTTGGAAATGATATGACCCAAATAATGAATCTGTCGCTGGTAAAATGAAAATTGCTCAACTTTTGCATATAGTTGATGCTCCTTCAATACTTATAGCACCATCATCAAGTGTTGTGTGTTCTCTTCCTCAGACTTTGAGTAAATATGTATGTCATCCAGAAATATAATGACAAACTTATCTACGTAATTTCTGAAAACTCCATTCATCAAACACATGAAGTCTTTAAGTAAGAGGGGGAGCGCCTTTTTCATTCACAGATGTGGGTGAAGGGGACCCCGCTGCATTTTATTGTTGATAGCGGAAGCTAGAAGAACCTCATCTCAACAGAGGTCATCAAACAATTGGGATTGTCAACAAAACCACACCCACAACCATACAACATAGGGTGGCTTCACTAGGGACAAGATCTTCGTGTCATCCAACAATGTCGATTATCATATGGCATCCAACCCTTCAAGGATGAGGTATTATGTGATGTTTCCCTGTTGGATGTCTGTGATGTTCTTTTGGGCCAGCCATATATGTGGAAGCACCATGCTATCTATGAGTCTCAACCCCATAGTGTCATTTTTACTTTGGGAGGTCATCTCTACAAGATACCAGAGGTATTTCCAACTACTATCCCACCTAAACAATGTCGCAAATTAATATTTCATACTACAAAATTCATCTTCTTCACAATCTGTTCAAAAGGTGAACAAAAGGATACTGCAACCACTACAGCCTAGGCCCAAGCACCTTCTATCCAATAGAAGCAGGTCGAAAAGATGGCAGGAAAGCGCAAATATTCCTTCTGCACCCAAACATCTCATGTAGCCCGACTGGTTGAACAAATTAAACCCCACCAACAAGAGATTCATGAAACCCTTCCACAGCGCAACATCTCCAGCAAGGCAAGTAGCTCACCAAGATTCAATTGTGTTCCCCTCTCCCCTCGAAACCAAACACAATGGAGACCATTTCCTCCTAAGGAGGGAGGATTGATCCAAGTGGATATCGGTGGCCACCCATCTCTTCCAACTGGCTCAAAACAATTTTCTGACAATTTTGGCAATTTACTATTTTTAACAGTTTTTAACTTCTGGGGCCATTTTGAGGGCATAAATGAAGGTTTTTTGGGATCTATCTTCTCAATGATATCCAAAGGCTCTGATTGAGCCCCAAAAATGAATCTCCTTGATGATACCTTTCCAACGATATATCGTGTTCCCCGAATGGAGATCGTATGCCAAAGTTACACCCCCGGGAAGTTGATACACCAACTACCCAAAACGGGGTCCACAAAATTGTTGGATTTTCATCTTCCGGGGTTAGGGTTTTGAATTTTATTTATGATAAAAATGCCTTTGGAGCCTGATTATAAAATCATCTTCTTGCGAATGCGAGTAGAGGACATGTCTCTTCTCAAAGATAAATTGCCATCATTCTAGAGAGTTTTTCACTTTGTATTTTTACAGTCTTTGTACATTTTCGCTCATTAATAGAAAATTGTGTATTACTATATCTTTGTGTTTATGGTTGCATCTCTGATACATTTCTGTTATATTATTGGATATCTGAGATATCTCTGCACATTTCATTATTATATCTTCGCTCTCATTTCGTGCCGAAAATAATCCGGATTATCAATGCAAATTCTCAGCATACCATCCTTCTTCTTCACGAACAATACTGGGGCACCCCAATGTGACACAGTTGGACGTAAATACCCCTTCTTAAGAAGCTCTTCAAGTTGCATCTGTAATTATTTCAACTTTGGCACTCATCCTATAAGGATTTTTGGATACAGGAGTTGCTCCCGTCATTAGATTTATAGAGAAATCAATGTCTCTTTTCAGTGGCAACCTCGGTATCTCTTTAAAGACATCCTCAAATTCTTTAAGTACTGTGTAGTCTTCAACATTTGACACTTTATACTTAGGTGCCTCCTCCATGTGCACTACAAATACTTGAGATCCTTTCCTGTAATTTTTCTTCAATTGCAAGGTTGAAACTTCTCTGATAGTTACATCTCTTGGAATGCCTTGAACTGTTCTTAAATTTCCTTCCTCATCCAAGCAAGTAAATGCCTTATTATAACAGTCTAAAATAACATGATGCCAGTACAACCCATCCATACCTACGAGGAAATCATAAGAACCCAAAGGTAGGATATTCAAATTAGATTTTGTGTGAAGTCCATTCATTTCTATTGGACATGTCTTAACCATCTCATTAATTTTCCTTTTTTCCCCTGTAGCTAACTGCACCAACCAAGGTTTTCCAAGCTTGCTTCTTGGAAATTGGAGTGTTTCCACCATCTTAATATATAGATAACTATGACTAGCTCCTTAATCAATTAAAATAGCAATGGTTTGGTCATTAATATTACCATCCACTTCAATCATGTGCAACAAAAACTCATCTTGCTTGTTATCCAGGGCTGTGTAAATCCTAGGTACATTTATGCCCATGCCTTCAACTATCGCTGCTTGTTGTACATTGTGTGCAGTCCTCACTTTTTCACCTCTTTGAGGGAAGTCTCTGTACATATGATCTCCACCACAAACCCAACATTGAATAGGTTGTTGCTTTGTTTTTTTCCCCACTGTCTTTGTCATTCTGGGCTCCTTGGGAGTTGGTTGTCCTTGCACAGTATTTATGAAAAATGGTGGCTTAGTCCCCTTCTTCCTTTGTTCCAACTTGATTTTCATCTTGTCTTCCTAATCCTTTTGGAAATTCACTCTTCCCCTTTGTTGATCATAAAGACATTTAGCATGCCTTATGGTTTCCTCCAATGTCTTGGGGTTATCATATTGTATCTTTTCACTGATAAATGTGGGCATCCCACTTAGGTACCTCTGAATTTTAACTTTCTCATCCTTGATGAATGCAACATATTTTAGTAGCTCTAAGAATATTCTTTCATACTCATCTATTGTCATACTCCCAAGCTTGAGTTCAAAGAACTCTTTTTTTTCTTGTCATAGTATTGTTGACGCCCAGAAGTGCAATGTAATACCCCTACCTACAAATGGGTTGCAATGCCTTATTATTTATATACATATATATAATAATATACTAGATAGGTGGGACCCCCTTGTTTAAATCATGGTGAAAAAGAAACGCTTCTCTGAATTGCGCACATAACAACCTTACGAAGCATATTAGAGTTTGAGAAAAACACAGGAATTCGAACAAGTTTTCACATGCAATCAATGATGGTAAGGGCTAGCAATTTAAAAGTCAAAGGAAAGTTTTGAAGTGACAAGCACTTTGGTTATAACTGCTATACATCTGTGATTAAAATTCGAACTTCAACTCACACACACATTGGTTATGAGATATTTTATTCATGTCATATTGTGTTACGGTATTGGTTATGTTTGGTGGACAATAGTTATGGTTTATGCAATTGTTTTGAGGTCGATTCGATCCTTGCAAATTGGAGATTGTTAGAAATGACTATGGGACATATTATGTTATGGTGCTTGTATAAAACTATGGTATAGGAGGGTTTTCGTTTCAAATTGGAAAAATGGAAGTGACATGTTGGATTTGAGTATGGTTGATTAATGTGTTTAATGAAAGTTTGGATGTGCTCCATCTTAGTTATGGTTGATAGAAATTAATGAGAGGGTGTAGAAGCAACATGCATTTACTGCACGTCGTTCTTACTCCACCTCGAACTTCCGATGATTAAAGCAAGACTTTGATGGTGATTAGAGGTTTTTTTTTTAGTGTTATCAACAATATTTGTAACATCATTATGGATGTAGAAAACAATTTCTACAACAAAAAATTCTAGCCACCAAAATTAACAAGCAATCCACCCAAAAGATAACTAGCGACTAGTAGATTAATTATAACAACTTGCAAGTGAATTTTAGTGGTAGAATAGTGAGTAAAAAATGAGATAAATATGAGCTTTATGCAACCCTATTGGTTGTAGTATAAATTTATAACAACATTGAGAATCACTTAGCTAATTAGGACACCCTTAGGGCACAAGAAAGTTTATAGCATGTAGAATTAGATCCAACTTAAACAATTGCAATATCTCAAAAATTTGCGTACATGGATGCATGAATATAGAATCTCTAATGCAAGTAGATTGGTGCCTTAACTATTGGGTTATGGAGTCTCTTGTGTATGAGCTATGGTTTGTTACTTCTCTAGGGGTGTAAACATTTTTACTCCCTAGAGAAAACTAACCTTAGCAAGGTAAATATACAAGGGTGTAAGCCCTTTTACTCCTTGTAGCAACCTTTGCAAAATAGATTTTTCAATGAAAATAAGGATAGATATTGATGGAGGGTGTGTGCCTTATACTCCTCCAAATATTTATACAAATTAACCTTGAAACAAGAAGAAACAACACAATATGCAGAAAAATCCTTACCAATTTCAAGAGATAACATGAAAAACTATTCTTTATCAAGAATATTCCATCACAATTGCAAAGAGACAAGCATCAAGAGATAGTTCCTTATCATTTTCCTCAAATAGATAAGTAAATCATCCACAAAGCATCAAGAGAGAGATAGAGAGAATTCCCCAATTAGGGTGATAATTTTAGCCAAAATGTATGTAATTCTCAAGTGAGAGTTATGATAAAATAAAATAAGAGTGATCTCTATTTATATGAGATCACTCTAAACAATTTGTCCACATAAATTTGTCTACCTTCATAATTTGAGGAGGTCGACCTCACAAATTTTCCTTTACAACTTTAAAATAAAAAATACATAAAGTAATCTCCCCTTTAGGGCTGATGTCATGCCCTAGAAGGGTGACGTAGGTGTAACGTCTCAGGAGTGGACTTGAGTGC
>ML850851.1:0-26604 GCA_009831015.1 Picea engelmannii
TGAAATGTTTTCAAGACTAATTTAGATCGTACGTTAATGATATTATGCACTTTAGACATGCACTGCAGGGCTCGTAATGAAGGTTGGAATAAGATGTGTTAATTACCTTACTTGCTTTATTGATTGCCATTGTCTTGAAATTTGAATTAAAAGTACACTCCCATGCAATACTGTAATGAGTAATTTAATGAGTTATGAATGATTCACTGTTGCAATTTTCCCTAATGTAGATAACCTTGTGGACTTTGATCGTGATAGTTATGTTTTTATCATTGGCTTAGTAGGCTTGGTATTATTGTGTCGGGTGGGATGTAGACACCTCCATGTTCCTCAGAACAGTCGCCAGCCCTGAGACCTTAAATGGTTAAAATCGATGGGAACCTGGGCTTGAGCGTTGCTTATGTGTCTTGGAGGTCCTAACCATGGCAGGGTAGGATGGATGGGTAGTCAGTCTTTTTATTTAGTCGGTTGATTGTTGTTCCTTACTGGCAGATGTTGATGAGCATCCTAGATCTTTATGTTGATATCGTAGTTGCACGCGCCATGATGCGTCGTCATGTGGCGGCACAGACTATAATGTCTTGTTACCTTTGTACACACGCACACACACACAAAAAAAATTTGCACTGGTTATAAGAGGTTGTCAGCGTAATGAGGAGGTCATTACATGGAAGATGTTAACAGTTGTGCACCAGTTCTGCATGCTGTTACACGACTACAAAAATTGCACACCTTTCTTTGAATCTATTACACCTACTGCAACAGATTTCCACTGATCTTGGAAGCTGGTATATCATTCAAATCTATATCCTAAAGACCGATCCTCAAGGATGTTACACGTTTTGTCTCACGTTTGTCTCAAGATGGTGATCAAGATCACTTCCGAATTTTGTGATGATGATAGATCATTTCTATCATACGAACAGCTTGAGAATCTCCGATTCTCAAGGCTGTTCTTAGTCCGTTTCAATTGAATGTCTTTGTCCTTAAATAACAGATCTTTGTAACCATTTAGGGGTGTGGAGATTAGTCGTGGAATAGAGAGTGAAGTGAAGCATTTTTGTATCTAAAACATTCTAGCGATTTAATAAATAAGTGATTTGAGTTTCTCCAACCTACTGTAGTCTTTTCGAGTGGATTCAATGAGAAGGAAAGGGCCCACCTTCCTCAAAGACTTCCCTCTATTGTGAGTTTTAGATTAACTGCTTTGATTATTTATAGTTGTGTGATTTATCTTTTTATGCATTTCTAGAATACATTTGTTGTTACAGTTCAGTCCGTTTATGTTAATTCACATCAATGTGTCTCATGAGAGTTAGAATAAATTGTTGTATACTGTTGAAGAATTGCTTTGAAAGTTAATTCCTTTTTTGCATTAGATTAAATCTCTGTTTTCAAGAAAAAGTAAATATAAGTGTGAATTCCCTTTCTGCAATTAAGTAGACTTCCTTTCAACAATTAGCACAGAACTTCCTTTTGCAAGAGTAATATAGAAAATTAGAATAGATTAGATAATCCAGGATTCTTATACACTCATCAAATTCTACTCCTGGAAATCAGATTTCAATTATGCAAGTGTGACTTCAATTCTGCAACAATAGATTAGAACTCCAACTATGTTAGAAACGTGTGTTAGTGTTCATATTTTCAATTATGTTTCTTTTAGTGTTAATTCACCTTACTTCAATTTGATTAGTGTTTTCTTTCATAATCTAGCATAGACTGTGCACAATTATCTTACAATAACAAAACTTCCTTGGGTTTGACAATTCATATTGAACACCTTAATTATCTTCTTATTTAGACAATTAAAGTGCACAACAAAAACTGTTTGAATCCAAGACTCAACAAAATAGTGGAAAGCATCAATGTGACGATCGTTGAGATAGATGGATGAAAGATAAAATAATAAAGAAAAGATTCAGTGGAACAAAATCACGAAGAAGATTTAAAGGAAGAAGAAGCAGAAGAGGAAGAGGAAGAGCAATCAGAAGCATAGCAAGAGAAAGATTATATTTAGGTACCTACAAAGACACCTAGTAGATGAGTGCAGAAGAATCATCCATTAGAAAAAATAATTGGAAACAAAGATGCAAGAGTTGAAACTAGAAGAAGAATGCGTTCACTAGAACAACAACACCTAACACTGTTATCCACATTTGAGACAAGCAGTTTTAAAGAATCCAACAAGGATGAATTCTGGATCAAAGCTATGGATGAAGAATTATATCAGATATAAAATAATGATACTTGGGAATTGGTTCCAAGGCCAAAGAACAAGAATGTAATTGGTAGAAAGTGGGTCTTCAGAAACAAATTGAACGAGTATGGACAAGTTACCAGGAACAAAGCAAGGTTGGTATGTAAAGGATATGCTCAGGTTGGAGGTATAGACTTTGAAGAGACCTTCTCCCCAGTTTCCAAAATGGAAATAATCATATTAATCCTAGATTATGCATGTTATAAGAATATTAAAGTGTATCAGATGGATGCGAAATCAAAATTCCTAAATGAAGATCTTGAGGAAGAAGTCTACATCGAGCAGCCTGAAGGTTTTCAGTTGTCATAGAAGGAAGATTTTGTTTGCAAGTTGAAGAAGGCCCTAAATGGTCTCAAACAATCCCCTAGAGCATGGTATTCAAGACTGGACAAATACCTACAACAACAAAGGTTCAGGAAAGGAAATTCATATAACAATATCTACATAAAGGTAAATCAAGATAATATCGTGTTAATTGAAGTTTATGTTGATGATATTATTTTTGGAAGTGATGATGACATGATGAGTTAGAAATTTTCCAAAGACATGCAAAACGAGTTCAAGATGTCATTGTTTGGAGAGTTGTCTTTCTTTTTGGGACTATAGACATGTCAGAGCAACACAAGTATTTTCATATCTCAGACTAAGTATATCAGAGAAATGATAAAAAGGTTTGGAATGGAAGATTTCAAACCAATCAGTACTCCTATGCAGACCACCTGCAATTTAAGTAAGGATGATGATTCAAAGGATTTGGACCAAACATAGTACATTTCAATGATTCACAATTTACTCTATGTGACATCCTCTAGACCGGATGTGATGCAGGAAGTTGGACAAGTTGCAAGGTTTCAAGCAACACCAAAGGAATCACATGTTATGGCAGTGAAGAGGATATTTGGATATATAAAATGTATAGAAGAATTTTTATTATGGTATCCAAAAGGGAATGATCTATCTCTTATTTCCTACATAGATGAAGATTGGGCAGGTAGAATTGATGATAGAATAAGTACAAGTGGAGCAACGTTTTACTTGGGAGAGTGTATGGTATCTTGGTTAAGCAAGAATCAGTCTTCGATATCCTTATCTACAATAGAAGTAGAGTATATTGCAACAAAAACATGTTATACCCAGGTACTATGGATGAAACAAACCTTGAATGATATACATGTTGAATATGATGAGCCCATTCCGATATTTTGTGACAACACCAGTGCTATCGACATCTCAAAGACTCCAATGATGCACTCCAAGACGAAACACATATCGATCAAGTTTCACTTTCTACGGGAATAGGTTGCAAAGAAGAACATCGGGGTCAAGTATGTTGGGACAAAAGAATATATCGTCGATATATTCACTAAACCACTTCCAAGGGAAGCCTTTAAGTATCTTCAACAAAAACTTGGAATAGTTTCTACCCCACAATGAATTTTTAATGCTTTTTATATATGTCATAGATTTACACGAGGACGCACCATTGATGAGAAAAATGACAATTCAGACAAGGGGAGTAGCCCAAAGGATAGTTCAGATAGGGGGAGCATCCCAAAGGATAATTTAGACAGGGGAAGCATCCCCAAAGGGAAGATACCCTTTACTATTGATGTGAAAGGGGGAGACAATAATCAGAGGCATGAATGGAAATGAAGAGAAAGAACAAAGACATGATTCTAGGGGGAGCGATGGTCATAGGGGGAGCATGAGAAAAAATATTTTTATGCCATCAGTGTAGCATCAAAGTGCAGAGTATTGTCATCAATGCCAAAGGGGGATATTTTTGATCGATTGGGTTGATTGTCATTGATGTCAACCATTGAAGCAAGTCCGGTAGAAAATTTTGATAGTCCCAGAGGTGTGATTAAGGAACTCGATTTTTTATGAGGATTAAATACATGAATATCATTGAATTTTCAGGTATGACTATGATATATGGATATTATATGTCATGTCATTTCTGGTGATATGTGGTACATCACATGGTTCCTCATGGTTGAGGAGATATGGATTTGTGAAGTTGGAGGACCCTCATGAATATTCTAGAGGCCTCTAGAATGTCAACGAAGAAGTCAATTATTCTAGAAACTCCTAGAAAGTCATCAAGAAGTCTACTAGTCAAAGTGGTTGCAAATAGGAGTTAATTATGGGTAAAGTGTTTGAAATAAGAAAATAATTAAAAATAAATTAGTTACAACAAGAAGTGGTGAGTTTACTATTTTTGGGTAAATTAGTTGCAACAAGAAATTGGGTTATCCCTAAAAGAGGGAAGTTGGGTCAAACCGTTAGAAGATGACCCTTAAAGGAAGGCACTTGGAGAGTATAAATAAGAGAGAAAGAGACTCCCATTAGCACCTAGTCAGCACATTGAATATCTATCTTGTGAAAGGTTTTATTGCAGGTACTCATCGATACATCTGAAGTTGCGCAAGTTTGAGGTAGCAAAGGAAGAGTGACGGAAATTTTACCCAGTTGCAAAAGGAAGCAGGAAGATCGTGAAAAACCCTGATTAGGGTCATCCTCGGGGGTCAGACAGTAAACGTCTCGTGAGGCATCTCTACAGTTTACCTATAGATTATCACACGAGGCCCTGCGGGACAACCGACTTTGTCATGCGAGGCACTACCAGATCTGAAGTTTGAAGAGTGAATCTAGTTGTAGAATCCGAGGAGAGGCTACATGAAGTTTGACAATGTTTAGGTACAACTGATCTATCTACATGATCAAAAAGGTATGTTACATTCTTGTTTGTAGTTGGATGTTGGTGATTGTGTGAGATATGGTTATGGGAGATTGAGTATTTTCCTTGGAGGGATTATTGGTTGTGTTAGAACCAAAAGTCACTCCTGGATTTCAACAGGAGTAAGCCTAATACCCATCAGTTTGTATGTCACAGGTTGGTTATAAAAAGGTTGATCGAAGAGAGTAAACTCAGAACAATATCGTTTTAACTCAGAGAACTGGGTTGGAACTACAGAGCCATGTGAGGTCTTGATCTAACTTAGGCCAGTAAGTTTGTATAGTGGTGAGTAGGTGGAGAAAGATGAGAAGGGTAGGAAGGTCTACTATGGACATCTGGTCTTCCAGTAGCCTTTGAAGGAAAACTCTCAGATACAAGATCCTCTTGGTCTGAGACCTTCAAGAGACTGAAAACCTTGTAACAACAAGGATAGTCAAACCTACACTACAATACAACTACAACACTCGTCTGGATCATCCATGCCTAAGATTTCATAGTTAGAAGCAAAGAGATGAAAGAAGAAGTTGGCTTCCATTAAACAATTAATCTCAAGTAACAATGCATAACTAGAGAACCAGAGGCCTCGCTAAAATTTTTGCAATTGGGAGCTTAGCTCTACCATCGATGCTTTACCAAATATCAAAATTGAGTATTTATACTCAAAACAAAATATCAAGAGAATAATCAAGAAGCTTCATTAAAGGCATTACGTCTGCATGCTTCCTGATAGGCTGTGCATGCAGTTTCTTGTCAGAGCGGGCCCTGTCAGACGCAATCGTGTTTCAGAAAGATTCTGCAGCTGAGTTGACCTACTTGCAGTCCTTTATGGTTTTTCCATTTATGGTGGAAATAATGTTCAACCTTCCCCCACCAACCTCAATAACTGCTTCATGGGAATTCGAAAGACCCAAGTCAAATCTACCTCTGTAGGATGTGGCAGCCTTAACATTCATTGTCTAGATCTGAGTTGGATGCTTACAGGGAAGCCTGACAACGAACGTGGCTAATAAAAAAGTGATGGGCACGCTCGATATGGAGGAGCGAATGGGAGATGGTTAGGTGGAAAACTGTGAATGGACGAGGAGACTATCGATGGCGTGGGGGTCACATAAGCAGAAGATGAGGTGTAATGGGATGGAGGTGATGTGGAGTGAGGTGGCACAAGTGGTGGGAGACGAGAAAGGGACAGGTACTGGTGGGATAGTGAGTGGAAGACAGATGGAGGGAGCGTAAATGATGAGGGGTGGCCACTTGTCGGCCCAAGATAGGGCACTATGTGCACATGCACATATCGGGGCTACAAAAAGTGGTCTGAAACTTCCCTGCTTTTGGCCCCAATGTGGGTCTTTGGCTGACACGTAGCGCCTCCACAAACCGTAGTTGTTTTCCCCAGCCCGCTCTACCTTTTTTTAATCTTGTGTGCATGTTGAAACCTCGATACGACCATCAACCGTTGATCTGGGGCACACTAATCTTGATCGCTCGGAATTGCGTGCGTCTTATCATGTCGCGCCAAAACGTCACATCACAGCTCCGACTTAGGATTTAATCCGATTTATGGGTTTTTTGCTGATTTTCTTTCATTTCTTCGCCAATATATAAACTTCTTAGGAAAACACCCCCCCGCCCCCCGTTACAAACAAATGTGATAACATTAGGCTCCATGGGGGATGGGTTTCTCCCTTTGAGATGTCGAGAACTCTTATCCAGCTCCAGTGCCTTACTGTTGGGTTATGGAGTCACCGATAGTACCGAAAACAAAAGAAAAATAATATTTACAAAAACATGGGAGCTGTTCATGGCTCAAATATAAAATTTCTTGAGAAAATTCCCATTTACAGGGCCACCAAAAACATCTTCGCCCACTAAATTCTGCAGCTTGTATGTATTATTTGGATATATCTCAGAGATTTTGAAGGGTCCGATCCACAGGGATTCAAACTTGCTAATCTTTCCTTTGTCCTTCTTTGGCGCGTCCCACTTGAGAACCAGATATCCTAGATGGAATTCCTCCTTACTATTTTTCCTGTCAAAGGCCTGCTTGATTCTCCGCTAACGGTCATGCGCTCTGTCTATCATCTGTTCTCTGGTCTCCTTCACTTCTACCTGTTGATGTATCCTTCTAATCATATCGTTAGGCTCTTCTTGGTAGTCTTGGAAGAATTTCGCTACAGGGAGGGAAAGGTGAGAAGGGAAAATTGCTTCAACCCCATAGACAAGCTGGAAAGGGGAGAGGCCTAGGGATCTCTTTGTTTTCACTCAATCAACCCACAAAGAAAATTTAAGCTTTGCATCCTAAGCTTTATTATTGTCATCTAGCAGTCTTTTGCTGATCTTTACCAGGCTTTTGTTAGAGGACTCTGCTAGTCCATTTCCCTGGGGGTAATAAGGGGTAGAGTGTATCAATGAAATCCCGATCTGCTCACAAAATTTGATCAGTGGCTCAGACTTGAAGGATGCAACATTGTCAGTGATGATTTGGTTTGGAAAACCGAACCTTGCCATAATATCTTCAAGAAAATCAATGATCACTTTGTGAGAAGCACTCCTTGTGGGGATAGCTTCTATCCACATGGTGAAATAATCTATTGTAGTTAAGATCCATTTGTGTTGACCACTTGAAGCAAGATGAATCTCCCTAATGAATTCCAACCCCCATTGCTAAAAGGGTGCTGAAGCTACCACATGCTTCAGTGGCAAGGATTTGAGCTACTGCTTTCCTGAGAATTTTTGACATTTGATATAGGCTCTAATTTTTCTACATACATCAGTGAATAAAGTGGGCCAATAGTACCCAACCCTGAGAATTTTGTAGGCTATGGTATTCCAGAAATGATGTCCCCCACATAGGCTTCTATGAAGCTCAAACATAATCCTTTGGGCCTCTTGTGGGTTTAGACATCTCAGAAGCACTCCTAGAGGGTCCTTCCAATATAAGACTTGGTCAGGCAATATCTAATTTCTTTGAGATCTAAATATCTTGCCTTTATCTTCCTCATTCCATCAGGGGGATTTAATTTTTGCAGAAAATATAATATGTTTCCATACTAGGTGCATTCTACTAGTGGTAAGCTATCTTGAGAGATTTCATTAGACAACTCTGCCTGTTGATTTTCTGAGCAAGTATTGACGAAGTTAACCCCCAAGGCTTTACAATTAAATTCAGCCAACAACTTGGCTAAACCTTTCCATTTAACTAGCTTGGTGGGATTTATTTCCAGATCAAACTCAAGGATTTTGGCAATACATTTGCTCCTCTTCGCATCTATGTCCGTCTAAATGAGAATGTCCTTCACAATAGCTGAAGGGACATATGCAATAATTCTTGAATGAAGGACATAGATCCTGAAATCCTTGAGGGATTTCACCAATGCATAGGCTTGTTTCTCCATGATTTCATATCTGATCTCTGCATCCCTTAATGCCTTTCTAAAAAAGGAGATAGGTTGTTCCATTCTCTCAACATTTTTCTACAACAAAACAACTGCTACTGTATCAGAAGAAGCAAAAGAAAAAATCAGGAAATCATTGGAATAGTCAGGACTGATTAGCACGGGGGCTTTAGTCAATGCTTTCTTAATCAGGTTGAAGAATTCCTTGGGTTCAACAGTCCACTTTATTTCATTCCCCTTCCTAAGCATGGTTGTGATATGCTTCACCAATTCAACAAAATTTGAAACAAACCTCCTTAGAAAGTTAATCTTGCCTAGGAAAGACTGGACCTCTTTCCTGGACCTTGGGAGTGATAATGTTTGGATTGATTCCACCTGGATGGGATCAATCTTGACTCCGTCGGCTAATACTATGTGACCAAGCAACTTTCCCTCCTTCATAGAAAATAATGATCTTTTGGGGTTCAGGGAAAGACCAAACTTTCTGCATTTCAAGAAAACTTTCCTCAGATGACAACAATGTTCTTTATCAGATCTGGAAAAGACTATTATGTCATCCAGATAGATGACCAAAAATTCATCTTTCTCCCCAATGAAGGTGATGTCCATAGCTCATTGAAATGTTTCCCCTGCATTCATCAACCCAAAAGGAATTTTGGCATACATGAATGTGCCCAAAGGAGTGGTGAAGGCTGTTTTTTCTCTGTCCTCAGGTAGGACTGATATCTGATTGTAGACTGAAAAGCCATCAATCATGGATATCGTTGATGCACCAGTTACCCTTTGTAATATATGTTCCATTTTTGGCAAGGGGTAATTGTCCTTGTTTGAGATTCTGTTTAGACTTATGAAGTTGACGCAGAGCCTAATCTTTCCATTCTTCTTTCTCAGTGGAACTTGATTGGCTATCCATTCTGAATATCTCAAGGGGACAATGATTTGGGAATCTAAAAGCTTCCTTACCTCCTTCTCCATGATAGTCAGTAACATAGGATTTATTTGTGTCAACTTCTTCCTAAATGGTTTGGATTCATCCGTCAATGGGATCTTGTTCTCTATAACACTGATGCCATATGTTTTGAGGTCTTCATAGGTCCAAGCAAATACATTAGAAAATTCTTTTAATATCTCAATATACTTGGCTATCTACTCCTTTGACAAGCTATTATACAACTTGACAAGCTTTGGCTTCTCCTCCGTGCCAATATTGCACTCAGCCACATCAACATCATCCTCTAAGATTTTTCCCCTTACTGCCGCATCATTTATATCAAAAATCCTTTCCAAAGGAGCTAGTCCTTTGGGGATGTGATTGCTAGGTAGCTGAACAATATGATGATCAACAATATTGTTCAAAAAATCATCAGCATAGGGATCATCTTCAAAAGCAGGGTCTTGATTAATGTGCAATGAAGAGAATTCCTCAACAGTCTACATGAATCTTTTGATTTCAAGATCATCCTCAAAAACCTTCCAATGCTTGACATTGTCAGGTATGGAGGGCCTGTATTTCACTTCTGTATCATACCTGAGCTTGGGTGGCAGAGGGATTATGAAGTTGCTTGCTGAAATAGACAGGGAATCAGCCACCCTGTTTTATCCTCTTGGAATAAATGATATATTGAAAGCCAGGAAAAACCTGTCAATGAGGTCCCATACTTCATTTCTGTAACTCCTAAGTCGAGGGTGTTTGGCCTGATAAATATTTATGATTTGCTGAATAATCAGCTCGGCATCCCCAAACACAAATATTTCTTTAATTCCCATGTCCTTTGCATCCCTTAAGCCCAAAACAAGAGCCTTGTACTCTGCCACATTATTGGTAGCTTCAAACTATAACTTGTATGACAAGGATATAGTTTCTTGAATAGGGGAAACCAAAACTATCCCAGTGCCAACACCACCTTTAGAGTAAGCTCCATCAAAGAACATTTTCCATACAACAGTAGTTGGAGGAGAATCTTGGAGGGGGTTAATTTAATGCTTTCTGAGTTGAAGAGGAACCTCAGGGGTGTTGGTGAGATGCAACAAACTGGATCCCAAATCAATATCCAGAGAGAAAATAAGGTGATTGGTGGGGTCTTCCTCATCAATGATGATGTAGGCTAGCTGAGCTTCTCTGTACAGTCTTCTTTGATCCCCTCCAAATAATGGAATGGTATCATATGTGAGGTCCATTTGCAGTGTTCCCCCAAGCCTTTTAATCCAAGATCTCGATAATAGCATGCCAAGCTTGGGAGGTACATCAACTACCACGATATCCATGACCACACTTTTCATGGGCAGCTGGAACACGGTTACCACCAGATCTCTGATGACCCCAAGACATTGCACCCTCCTTGAATTGAAAGATTACAAATCATGATAATATTTTGTGACTTCCAACCCGATTTCTTCCATGATAGTTTTGGGCATGAGATTATGGGAAGCCACTTAATCCATTAGACAATTATGCAACACCTTATCATGTATGTTTAGTGATGTGCAGAAGGGAGGGAATGAGTCATCCCTATCTTCTACCATAGGACCTAAGATGATTGCTGTCTTTTCATCTTGGAGATTTACTGATTCTTTGGAATGGCATGATGGTTCAGGCTGGAGTAGCTTGGAGAGGGACCTCTTGAAATCTTCATGTTTGATTATCTCTAAAATGGGCACAGGAATTCTGATTTTTTGAATTTCATGCTCAAAGTTAAAGGAGGAAGGGGGCTTTAGGATTTCTCTCACCTCTGGGACAGGGTCTTTGACTATTGGCGAGGGATTTTTAGTTTTCTTTTCCTTAGCGATATTTATTGCATGGTTAACTAGTTTCTTTGCTATGAGAGGATGATCAGGGATGTGAGACTTCCCTTCTTTCTTATTAGACCAGAGATTGTATTTATTGGTATTTCTACTAGCTTTCTCCCCCTTACTCAGCTCATTTATCTGAATGTTCATGAGGAATTCTTCATATGCAGATTGAGTTAAATGAGGAAATGGGAAAGTGTCTCTAATACAGTGAATCTCAGGGTCCAACTCTTCTTCCTCCCTCTCCTCATCAACAACAAGGTTATTTTGGAGAGGAGTCTGAATTTTCTAATCATTTCTATCCCTGTCCCTTTGTTCCCTTGGCATGATCTGAGGAGCATTTTTGTTCGGCCTTCTAAAATTGCCTCTGTTGTCAATGTTTTGAGGATTTCTGTATGTCTGCCTTCCCTCCACTTTAATTTTATCCATCTCTACAGAAAGAGACTTTAACATCTTGGTCAATTCATCTACTTGAGGGTGAGCTATAGGAGAACTAGAGGTTGAGGCCTCAGATCTCCCTCTTCCCTTGTCTCTGTCAGATTTTCTTCTGAGCCTATTAACTGCCAACACATAGGATTCTGCTTCCAGGGATGCATCTTGCATGTTATCCAAGGAAGTAGCTCTTCTTTCTCTGAGCAAGAGGCAGAAATAAAGGTCAAAGGCACTAGCATAAGTGATTTTGGCAGAGGCTTCTGAGGGTTTTATTTCAGCAGGGATCTTATTGTACATCTTATTGAATCTCTTAGAGAAGTCAGGGACACACTCTCCTTCATTTCTCTTCAAGGACCTAAACTCTGTCATATAATACATGGAATATTTTTTATCTCCCCACTGTCTCAAGAAGGTATTATTTAGAGCTTCAATCCCAACAATAGATCCAAGGGTCAATCCCCTAAACCATTTCCTCACCTCACCATCAAGACTTTGGATGAAGACTCTCATCCAAACATCTTCATTTTCAATGTTCAAGTTGTCTTCATAACTGTAGAAGGCAACAAGGTTCTCTTCAACAGTTATGTCATCCTCTCCAGTAAATTTAGGCATATACTTTAAGTAATCTCTAGCAGGGAGAGGATTCATGGGCTGAGGTAAGACTAGAGGGGCGTACCTCACAGCCACTATGGAATCCATTCTGTTCATAGGGGGATGAGCACCTTCCATAGGGATATTAGGTAGAGGAGAACTAGGGGGAGAAGGGGTTTGGCCTGGGGAGACTAGAAATGATCTTGCAGGTGGAAAGTGGATCAACAAAGGATTTGAAGAAAAATCTACAGGGCTTAAGGGAACAAAGATTGGTGTAGTCACAACAATAGCAACAGTAATAGGATAAGGGATAGTAAAGCCTGGGGTGGGAAAATATTCTGAATTCATGGGTCTATAACAGGCTGCAATGTCGAGGGAGATAGGAGTGACAAATCTCTCTCCCTCTAATCCAAGACCAAGAGGAGAAAACTCAATAGGAACACTCCCAAAATTTAAAAAATGAGAAACTCCAATAAGAGGTCTGAGAGGAAACTGAGAAGAAGATATGGGGGTTTCTAACAGAGAGCAATGCGAACTATCATAAATACCTGGTTTGACAGTGGAAATTGATTCTTTGAGGGATTTCCCTTTCTAATAAGCTTGTCTGGATCCACTTCAAGTGTTGTCAAGGGAAACTGAGGGGTATACCTCGTATGTCTGCCTCTGGAAGCCACAGCTGAAACAACAGGTTCCCTAGTGGAGTCATCACAATGGAGTCACCAGGTGCACAGTAGAAATATTTGGTGTACTAAGTTATGATGCACCTTCATCACTAGTAAGCTTTGTCATTCAATCCCAGGGAAAATCTTCAACTTTGTCCCTGACAATGGTGCCAGAAATGTTAGCACCAGAAGTCACTCTTGGATTGCAGTAGAAGTAAGCCTAATACCCATCAGTTTGTATGTCATAGGTTGGTTATAAAAAGGTTGATCGAAGAGAGTAAACTCAGAACAATATCATTTTAACTCAGAGAACTGGGTTGGAACTACAGAGCCATATGAGGTCTTGATCTAGCTTAGGCCAGTAAGTTTGTATAGTGGTGAGTAGGTGGAGAAAGACAAGAACAGTAGGAAGGTCTTCTCTGGACATCCAGTCTTCCAGCAACCTTTGGAGGAAAATTCTCAGATACAAGATCCTGTTGGTTTGAGAACTTTGAGAGACCGAAAACATTGTAACAACAAGGATAATCAAACCTAAACTACAATACAACTACAACACTCGACTGGATCATCCATGCACGATCTTTCAGAGTCAGAATCAAAGAGATGAAAGAAGAAGTTGGCTACCATTAAACAAGAAATATCAAGTAACAATGCATAACCAGAGAACCAGAGGCCTCGCTAAAAATTTTACAATTGGGAACTTAGCTCTATGATTGATTCTTTACTAAATATCAAAATTGAGTATTTAGACTCAAAAAAAAATCTTAGGAGCATAATCGAGAAGCTGCATTAAAGGCATTACATCTGCATGCTTCCTGAAAGGTTGTGCATGCAGTTTCTTGTCAGAACGGGCCCTGCCAGACGGAATTGTGTTTCAGAAAGACTCTACATCTGAGTTTACCTTCTTGCAATCCTTTCTGATTTTTCCATTTATGGTGGAAGCGATTTTCAACCATCCCCCACCAACCTCAATAACTTCTTCATGGGAATTTGAAAGACCCAAGTCAAATCTACCTCTGCAGGACATGGCAGCCTTAGCATTTGTCATCTGGATCTGAGCTGGATGCTTATGGGGAAGCTTGATGGTGAACGTGGCTGCTGAAAAAGTGATGGGTGCACTTGGTATGGAGTAGCATATGGGAGATGGTCAGGTAGACAACTATGAATGGACGAGGAGACTGTCGATGGCGTGGGGGTCACACAAGCGAAAGCTGAGGTGTAGTGGGATGGAGGTGATGTGGAGCGAGGTGGCAGGAGACGAGAAAGGGATAGGTACCAGTGGGACAGTGAGTGGAAGACATATGGACGGAGAGAAAATGATGAGGGGAGGCCGCTTTTCGGCCTGGGATAGGGAACTATGTGCACATGCGCATATTGGGGCTGCAAAAAGTGGTTTGAAACTTCCCCGCTTTTGGCCCCGATGTGGGTCTTTGGCTGACATGTAGCACCTCCATAAATCGCAGTTGTTTTCCCCGGCCCGCTCTACCTTTTTTTATCTTGTGCGCATGTTGAAACCCTGATACGACCATCAACCATTGATCTGGGGCACACTAATCTTGACCACTCAGAATTGCGCATGTCGTATCATGTCGCGCCAAAATGTCACATCGCAGCTCCGACTTAGGATTTAAGCCGATTTATGGGTTTTTTGCTCGTTTTCTTTCATTTCTTCGCCAAGAGATCAACTTCTTAGGAAAACACCTCCCCCCCCCCCTGACAAACAAATGTGATAACATGTTGTATGGTACATACTGTATGAGACAGATCTACATAGGTACAGTGTTGGTATATTTTTTGTTTATCAATGGCACATTTTTTTGGGTATATTGTTGAGGAATATATTATATTTCTTGGTACATGGTTGAGGGATTTTGGTGAAGGTGTGTTGTTGAAGTTATTGGTACAGATTGAGGTTTCATATCAATGAGGGTTTGATGCTTGGTTGATGTGAGGGTTCACTACACTTGGTTTATGATTTCTTATATATGCATGGCACATGATTAGAGAGACATAGTTTTACATGGTTTGAGCTATACACTTGTGATAGTGGGTATGAGATCTATGTGATCAGATCTGATTGGTTGAGGAGATTATTGTGACAGGTTGTGACAGGTTGTTGGTACATGTTTTACAGTGACAGGTCTTATAGGGATAGATTGACAGTGACAGAGTGACAGTGGCAGTGTCATTTATTTGGCACTTATATTTCAGGGTGGTTGGACGGGGCAAGGATAGGTGGTTGTATCCACCTTCCGGTTGTAGTCAGAGAACATAGGGGGTGTATCCTCCTTTTGGTTGGAGCCATAGAATCAAGGAGTTGTAGCTTCCTTCGGGTTTGATCCTGAGAAACCAGGGGGTTGTAGCCTCCTTCTAGTTGTAGCTGGAAAACAAGGAAGTTGGTGCTTCCTATGAATGCATTTCTTTTGACAATATAAGAAAAGAATTCTATGGTTTTCTCCCGCATTGGGTTTCCACGTAAAATATTGGTGTATTGTGTTTATGTGTGGTTGCTTATTATTCAATGCTTGTGTATACTGCTCATATTGAATGTTATTGGTAATCTTCTCATAAAGTAAACAATAAACATTGTGGTTAAAAATGATTAAAAGTACTAATACTGATTCATGCCCCACTCAGTATTCCAACATGGTGGCTATGATTTCTTGTCCAATAAGAATCAAAGATTCTGAGATCAAGAAGCGATCTAGGTAACTAGCCATCTATTGCACACTTATTCCAGGTGTGCAATCCATTAGTTGTTGGTCCCAAATAAAGGAATAAAATGAAAAACAATTGTGGTCGGGCATGATGATTCCTCCTCTTTTATCTCCAAAATAGGAGATGAGGTTGAAATCCCCGCCCAAAATCCAATGATTATTACCAACAATGGATGCAATTTCACCAAGGCTCTCAAGAAAAGAAACTTTATCTACCGCTACTTGAGGTCAATATACATTGGTGATCACTCCTTTCATGGTAGAGCCAATGCACTTGAATTGAATTGAAAGACTATGGGTTGTGGAAAATCAATTGTGTAAGAAAATTTTGTCCAAGTTCCAAAGAAGGGAAAGTCATCCTATAGATTCAGTTGCATCTACAAACAAGGAGTGTCGATTCCTCCATATTTTCCTGAATATGTCATCTACATTTTGGCCTTGACATTTAGTTTCCTGCAACATTAAAATTTCAGGAGATTCAGAACATACCTTGTTTCACAAGAGCCACTATTTTCTCTAACTGTTGAGGCCCCGAACGTTCCAAGAGATGATCTCTATTTTAAAAGGTTGAGATATGGATGGTTCATAAGAATTTTTTATCGACACATTCTATCCCAAATTAACTAAAAGGTCCACGATCTCCCAAATAAGTTGTTTATTAGATTTCCTTCCTTTCCTCTTATCATCCTTAGGGTTTTTCTTTGGAGGTTTTAGCATGCTAGTGTGAACACCCAACATTGGGATGGAGATTGTAGGGTGTCTAGATCCAGGGGGCTTTTTACTTTTAGCAAGGGAACGATGTCATTTTTTTCGTTGTTCAGCTGGGATTGAGTGTATGTATATCCTTTGGTAGACTTCCAATATTGTTTGGAGATCAATACCTTCTAGGTCCATATCTTCCGACTCTGTATCCAAATCATCTTCAATATTATCTTCCATGGCTTCGAGAGCTAGAACTCTAGGAAGAGAGGGTTCAACACCTGATTTTTGTAACTTGGAATCCTATGAAACATGCATGGTAAAGTGAGATCCTTGAGGTGTTTTATTCTTTTATTGGCTTGCCAAAGGATGATTATGGATTTTCTCTTCCAGGTTATCACCAAGAATTTCAAAGATATTTCTAGAGATAAGGGTTTTTCTCTGATCACGATGAGGTGGTCGCCTACCTACTCTGTGATTGTATGGAGCCTTTGCAAAAACCTCATCCAATACAACCTCTGAGTTTGGAGGCTTTGGGGGATTGATCAGCGGGTAGTCTCTGAAAATATGGTCGTGTTCATGACAACATTGATAGTGGAAGGGTATAAATTCGTAGTACAAGGTCTAAACCCATTCAATATTGATATGGATTTATGAACAAAACAAAATGAAAACATAGATCTATAATATCAACACAGAGACACAATGAATAATAAAAAAGATACAATAAAACTTGACTTCTATTAAATAAGAAATATGTTGGAACTATAAAATGTAGATTGAAACAAGATTGCTAGAATGGTGGTAACTTATCTATGAGAAGAGATGTGATGGCTACTCTCATTCGCAAGAAGATGAGTACAATGAGGCTCCAAAATCCTTTTTACATCCAACATGAATTCCAAATCCCTAGAAATCCAAAAACATATCCCTAGGAGATGAAGTGCCAAAAGTCATGTGGGCCCCATTGGGGTAAGTTGGTACATCAACTTCCTGGGGTTGTAACTTTTGCATACGATCTCCATTTGGGGAATTCAATACCTTATCGAAAAGTTCTATTTGAGAAGTGAAACTTTTGCTAAGGGATAGAGAATGCCAATAGAAAGCATTGGCCCCCCAAAACTCCAAAAAAACATCGTTTAGGGCCTTGAAACAGACCCAAAAGTTTGGGACTCGAAAATCTAGAAAACAAATACCAAGATGAAAATTGTAACTGCCAAGATGAAAGTTGTATGTGAGCCATATGGAAGAGGTGGGTGGCCACCAATATCCACATGGATAAATCCTCCCTCCTTAGGAAGCAATGGTCTCCATGCATTGAGTTGCTCCATCTGATGAGGAAACTTCTGCTGAATTTGGCCCCGGGTGAGCCACTTGCCTTGGTGCAAGAGATGCCCTGCCTTGACAAAATGATAAAGATGAAGCTTATGTTGGCGAGTTCTCTTAACCTGTGTGTCCAAGATCTGATCACTGGATGCATGTTCCATGAAGTCGGGGTTGAGCTCTATTGGTGTCAATTGTTCTGCTATCTCTGAGGTGTCCAATAATGGTGGAAAGTATGGTTGAAGGAGGTCCACATTAAATACTAGGTGCAAGCCAACGAAGGGGGGAATGTTGAGCTCAAAATCATTGTTTCCCACGACCTTGGTGATGGTGTAAGGTCCATAGTGAAGTTTATGGAGCTTTCAATGGGGCTCCATAAGACGTTCTTTCTACAAGTGCAACCAAAGTTTATCTCCCACCTGAAACCTCTGTGGCACCTAGTGCTGATCATGGCGTTGCTTGTACTTGGAATTGTACTTTTGTAAAATATCCTAAACCTATTGGTGGATGTGTTGGATATGCTCAATGAACCAGGTAGCTTTGTTGGCTTCAATTTGAGCATGGGATGAGTCTACCTGGGTGGCTTCAAGGGGTAGTGAAACATCCATGTGACCCAATGGTTGAAATCCCAACCCCACCTAAAAGGGGTTGTGGCCAGTTGAGCTATGTATGGCTCTGTTGTAATTGTTCTGAACACAAAGACGACTCTCATCCCATGTGCATGGATTATTGGAATTGTACATGCAAAAAATATGCATGATCATCCTGTTGACGACCTCAGTTTGGCCATTCGTTTGGGGGTGGAAGGACGTGGATTTGGTGAGCTTGGTGTCCAATCGTGACTAGAGGATTGACCAAAATGTGCTGAGGAACCGACTATCCCAATCGAAGATGATGGTTTGTGGTATCCCAAAATGTACCCACACTCGTTCGAAGAAGATCTTGGCAATGGCCTCTATTGTGATGCTCTTCTTGTGGGTGACCATAAATTCCATCTTGGAAAATCGATCAACAAGCAAGAACACAAAGTGATTTCCCTACTTGTTTGAAGGAAGGCCCGACATGTAGTCCATAGAGATGGATTCCCAGGGCCTGTCAAGAGTAGGTAGAGGGGTGTACATGCCTTGTTTCTTAATGGACGGTTTGGTAATGGCGCAGGCCGTGCAAGATCAGATATACTTGCTGACATCCCATCAAAGTTTCGGCCAGTAGAAATGTTGCTGCAAAATTTCCACTATCTTCTCTACGTTGAAGTGTCCTACCACCCGACTGTAGTAAGATTCCTAGATAAGCTTCACACACTCTCTTGATGGAATACAAAGATGGACTATACAACACAATAACCCATCCTGTAGATGAAAATCAATGACAATTTTGTTTGTGACCAACATATGGTAGATAGTGGCGAAGTCATGACTGTGCTCATAGAGTTGGGGAAATCCATAGGTCTCATGTTTGGAGGAGTGTAGCATCATGGTTAGTGTGGAAAATAGAGGTCGCTTGAGGTAGTCAATGATGTGGTTGGTGCTCCCTGTCTTATACTTGATGTTGATATGAAACTGTTGCAAGTATGTGGACCACTTTTTATGGCGATCATTCTGCAATTTTCCTTGTGTATGCATGAACAAGA
The DNA here is from genome assembly GCA_009831015.1 of Picea engelmannii. Lineage (NCBI taxonomy): Eukaryota > Viridiplantae > Streptophyta > Pinopsida > Pinales > Pinaceae > Picea > Picea engelmannii. The sequence continues at coordinate 19,234 of ML850851.1, forward strand.
GAGGCTTATGATTAGTGTGGATGACTGTCTCCTTCCCAATCATGTAATGCCTCTACTCATGATAGACTTGTACAATGGAGTGCATCTCTTTTTCATAAGTGGGGTATTTACAAACCGTATCTGATATTGTCTCACTATGATAGGCGATGACATGTCCATGTTGAGTGAGAAATGTGCCTACAACATAGTCTGAAGCATCTATCTCAATCTCAAACAATTGTGATAGGTCGGGTAATGAGAGCACTGGGGTTGAGTACAAGCGTTGCTTCAAATAATCGAATTCTTTCTATTGCAACTATAGCCACACAAAAGTTTCCTTGCCACTTCCCCTGTTCACTTGGCTAAGGGCCCATGCAATGTGGGAGAATCCCAACATGAACTTGCGATAGAAATTGACAAGGCCTAAGAAGCTTCGTAGCTCAGTGAGTGTGGTCGGGGCTGGTCGATCACGAATGACTTGGATTTTGGATAGATCGATATGCACCCCATTATCATCAACAATGTAGCCTAGGTACTCGACCCTGTTCATACCAAAGGAACATTTTTCCAAATTTTCATATAGCTTGTGTTGTCGCGGAGTGTGCATAACCTGTTGAGTGTGCTGTAAGTGTTTCACCCAATTCTTGCTAAAGATGAGGATGCCATCCAAATACACTACCATAAAATAATTGGTTCAAGGAAGCAAGATATCATCCATCATCCCCATGAAATTTTTTGGGGCATTTGTTAAGCCAAAGGGCATGACCAACCATTCAGAAAGACCTTCTTTGGACTTGAAGGCAGTCTTCCATAAATCGATTTATTCTAATGGAACCTGGTGGTAGTTGGAATTTAGATCAATCTTAATGAAGTATTTCCCCCCCTTGATCTAGTCAAGGATATCATCAATTCAGGAAATTGACGATATGGGTTCCTGACTGTGATTTTATTTCGGGCCCAATAATCAATGCAGAGTCACCAAGACCCGTCTTTCTTCTGCACTAGCATGATTGGGCTTCCACAAGGTGATGAGCTTAGGCGAATGTGCCCCTTTTCGAGAAACTATTATATATGGTGCTTGATTTTCTCATTTTCTGACAGAGAACAATGATAGATTGACCCATTTAGTAGCGATGCATCGGGGGTAAGATCAACTAAGTTCTTGACCTGACAGTGTAGAGCTACCGCAATGGGTGAGGAGAAGATGTCTTTGTATTCTACCACGAACTTATCCACTTGCTTCATGTCATGGATGCCATGGATGTGGCTACAAACTTTCGCTTACTCTGAGCATGAATCACGAAGAAGAAAAACTTCCCGGTATGAGAGATGGCCTTCCTGCATTGCTTGGCAGAGTTCAAGGAAATGGCGGTAGATGGGACTACCTCTGGTATCCTATATAATGATCTAGATTTTTTTGAGAATGACATGAAGAGAAGAATATAACCAATATATAATAAGGAAATAAACCAAGATAATGTGAAGAACACATACATATAGTGAAAACCAACTTCTATTAATGAACAAGAGAGAAAAACACTATATAATACAAACTGGCAGAATGGGGTAGTCTATCTCTGAAAATAAAGAGATGTTGTCTATGCTTCATTCACAACAAGCTTTAAAACACACWCCATTGCATGCTTAAAGAGATTCCTTCACCTCAATTATATATGAGAGAGTGAGAGGAGAACAATTCCCATGATGCATGTGGGGTAAATTAGACTAAGTTTATAAAATTCCATAGGCATGTAAAACACTAGGACTTCCCAGGCGATCACCCATCTCAGTACGACTCTAGCCTGCACACGCTTAACTGTGGAGTTCTAATGGGATCTGGTGAATTAACGCTATGTTGTAGGAATGCATAGAAGACCACTAGGAAATCATTACATGATGTCTATAATTAACAAATGAAGATGATATTACATTCCATTCCCCATCAAAAGGGTGAATATCATGGTTTATCAAAACCATAATCTCAAAATGGTGATTCAATGGAAAAGGTGGATGGCCACTGAGATCCATCTGGATCATTCCTCCCCCCTTACGAAGAAATGGTCCCCATTGTGTCAAGTTCCCTTGGGAGACAGGGAGACTTTTGCTAAATTTGAAGCTTGGTGCGCTTCTTGCCTCGCTGAAGAAGTTGTCCTGCTTATCTTGTTGAAGGTTGTGATGAACCTGTTGTTGGAGGGGTTGGATCCATTCAACCAATCAAACTGCATGATCTACCTTAGTGTGGGAGGACTCTATCGGTGAAGATGCAACAAAAAGAGTATGAAGGGTTCTGTTATAACCTTGCTTGACTGGGTAGTGTGGAGGCAGCCCCTTGCTTGTCGATATGATTTTTTTGGAAAGAAAGGTCTTGGGCTAAGTCTGCAGTGGTTGCAGTGACCTTCTATTCACCTTCTGATCATATTTTGAAGGGGCTAAACTTTGCATTATGAGAGATTAATTTGTGGCATTGTTTTGGTGGGACAATAGTCAGAACTCCTTCTAGTATCTTGTATAGCTGAACCCCCAGAGTAATAATTATTCTATGAGTTCAAGAATCATAAAAAACATGAAACCTCTACATATATGGTTGGCCTAATAGAACATCATAGACTTCCAATGGGGAAACATCACACACTACCTCATCGTTGAAGGTCTTGATTCCATAGGACAGATGACACAACTAAGTGACATTAAGATCTTGACCCTGACGAAGCCACCCGATGTTGTATGGCTACAAGTATGGTGTTGTTGGAAAATCCAACTACTTGACAACCTTTGGAGAAATGATGTTATTTTGGCTTCCGCTATCAACAATAAAATTCAGTGGTGTCCCCTTCACCCACATCTTTGAATGGAAGAGTCGCTCTCCCTCCTCATGATCCTCTTCTGGTTGGATTGTTGCAGTTGTGACAATAGCAATGGGTTATGCATTAATGATCTGTCTCCTTTTATTATTTTCTGAATCAAGGTCCAAGTCAAGGTTCGACTCTTTGTCTTTGAGCTTGGCCACCAATGACTGTATTGAGCAACATTCATCAGTGTTGTGCCAAGGGTTGTTATGGAACTCACACCAATTTCTGGTGTCTTTCTTAGTCTTCCCGTTACCCTTCTTTGCCTGCATCTAGGACTGGATCTCTTGAGTTGGAATTCCTTGCTCTGTCCTTCATCATGTGAGTTAGAGTTTCCTTTTCCATGATTCTCCCACTTACTCTGCTGCTTGAATTTCTGCTCAATTTTGACTCCGTATCTATAAGCAACTCCTTATGAGGAGATGTCCAAGAAATCCATATTTCTTTGGATGTACTTATGTAGACCACTCAGGTACTTCAAAACCAGGTGATTCTTGGAGTCTTTGACACCCAACTTTGAGCGCAAGGTATGAAATATGTTGGTGTACTCCGACATTGTCTGGTCTCTTTTCTGACACAGAGTTGTCCATGCCATGTATTGGTCATCATAGTTTCTGACAGGGTAGAACTCCTCCTTTAGGGCATCTACAAAGGCCTCCCAAGTGGGTTCTCTCCCAAATAGTGTAGATTCATATACGGTGTACCTCTCCCAGTAACCTTTCCACCAAGTTCTGACATGGGGAAGGGATTTAAGGAGCACGAAGGTGATCTTTTCACTGTCGGAAAATTTCTGAACAGAGTAATAACCTTCTAGCAGATTCAACCATTTTTCTAGAGCATCTACATCTATCTATCCTTCAAATAAAGGGATGCCAAAATTGACTTGTACCTTGAAGGGTGTCTCACTTGTGAAATGGATTCTTGTCGAAGATGTCTCAGCCACCACCATTGGTAGTCTTCAAAGGATCTGAGCAAATTTTTCCATCATCTCACTCCTTTGTCACACGAGGGATTCCTCGAGAAACGTCTTGAAAGGATCACATGATTTTTCATCTCTCTTTTCTTCCACCATGGGAGGTCGCTTGGGCTGGCAAGAGCATTTGTCCTCAAATGAAACTAGATCGAGACTCAACTTTCTATACCCTGACCTTGTCGAGGACCTTCTCTAAGAAACAACAAGGAGCATCTTGCTCTGATACCACTGATCCAAATTATTTTGAGAACAACATGAAGACAATAATATAACTAATATATAACAAGGAAACACACCAAGATAATGCAGAGAACACATAAATATAGTGAAAACCAACTTCTATTAATGTAAAAGAGAGAAAAACACTATAGAACACAGACTGGAAGAATGGGGTAGCCTATCTCTAAAAATAAAGAGATGTTGGCTATGCTTCATTCACAACAATATTTACATCACACTCCATTGCAGGCTTAAAGGGATTCCTTCACCTCAATTATATACGAGAGAGTGAGAGAAGAACAATTCCCATGATGTATGTGGGATAAATTGGACTAAGTTTATAAAATTCCATAGGCATGTAAAACACTAGGATTTCTCAGGCGATCACCCATCCCAGTACTACTCTAGCCTCAACGTGCTTCACTGTAGAGATCTAATTTGATCCAGTGCATTAACGTTATGTTGTAGGCATGTATATAAGACCATTAAGAAATCATTACATGATGTCTATAATTAACAAATGAAGATGATATGACATTCCATTCCCCATCAAAAGGAAGAATATAATGATTTATCAAAACCACATGCTAAAAATGGTGATTCAGTGGAAAAGGTGGATGGCCACTGAGATCCATCTGGATCATATAATCTCATGTCCAAAGTAATAATAAAACTATGAGGCCTAGACTCATATACAACATGACGTTTCCATAAATAAGGTTGGCCCAAAACAACATCACAAACTTCAAGGGGAGAAACATCACATAATACCTCATCTTTGAAGGGCTTGATGTCATAGTAGATGCGACACTATTGGTTGACACTAAGATTGCTTCCTTGGTAGAGCCATCCAATAGTGTATGTCTACAGGTGCGACATTTTCAGTAGGGCCAGCTGCTTGACGACATCCACTGAGATGAGGTTCTTCTGACTACCACTATGTAACAACCCTGGTTAAATAGTTGCACATGGTTTATTAAGTATAATTAATTAGATAATCTGACTATCCTAATATGTTTTAGTTACACAATGATTATTTCTTAATAATATTATTTATTTATTAATTAATTGTTCATATTTGTTGATGATTAGTTAATTAATTAATTGACTCATTAAAGATTTGAGTAATAAATTAAAGGGGCTTAATAACTTTAAATTATTAATAATAAGACTTTACGTATGCAGGGGGGAGAATGAAGCATTAAATGGAGGATAGTGTAATAAATGAAGGATAAGGTAATAAAGGCATGGGATAAGGTAATAATGGGGAGGATAAGGTAATTAATGGAGGATAGGGAGTCAGTAAATGGGGGGAGATATGACGAGGAAGAGTCCTATGGGAGATGATTATGAAAATTTGGGGAGGAAGAATTATTTTGGAGGAGAGGACTGTATTTCTGGTTTGCATATTTTTCTGGTGTTGGGAGTTTGGTTTTGGGGTTTTGGTGAACCATTGCAGGGGGCACCAGGTTGCTGGGGGTTTTGGGCACGGGGGCCAGGATTCCTTACGATATCTTGGAGCTAGGGAGCCAGACAGGCTGCTCCTAGCTGGCTGGGTGGTTAGTTGGTTTGGGCAGGGTTTGGTCAAAGCAGCAGTCTGGACAAGTCAGCAGGGAGGACAACTGGATAAGCAAGAGTTTAGCATCAGGAAGAGGTATTTTATTTATGAATTTCCTGAGTTATGAGATGATTATGTAAATTGTTAGCATGTTGTTCGTAAATTTAATTTATGCTGCTTATATGCATGGTGAAAGAAATTACTTATTGTTTCTGTGTAGAAGTAATCTTATTTGTTTAAATTTTATGAATCTTATTAGACTTAATTAAATCTAGGTTCCTACACATGGTATCAGAGCCCTGGTTTAAAAACTTGGACCAGGGCCTACCCACCTACCCAATTTAAGAATGAAACTGTTCCCACCTAGAAATTTAAACAAACCTAAATAATCTGTAAAGGGTAAATATATTTATATTGAAAACAACCTAGGGCCCTGAAACCCTTTAATTAGATGAAAATATGAGCTCCAAGCTCCACCTTTGCCTAACCTGCAAGCCAATCCATCATCTATTATAAAATAATGTAAAGAATATATAAAAAAAAAAGGTGTAGTGAAAATAGAGTAAAGGTAGTAGTAATACAAACCCTTTGAACTAAACCATATATGTTCATTCACCACACATACCTGTAGAGAATTATAGGATCGATGAAGTTGGAGCAAGCCGATGTGGGGCTTGACATTGCTTTATGTCCGGTCTCAGTCTTCATTTTCATGAATATTGAATAGGAACAAGAGCAATGGAAATTAAGAACGAAAATTAGCTAACAGAAAAGCCCAGCCTCGACAGAATTTTTTTTTTTTTGAATGGCGAGTGAAGATTTTGAGAATTCTATGCAAATGGGGTTTCATGGACATATACTGATTGAAATTTTCAAATATTTTCTTTCAAAACAAGAAACTTGAGATAAAAACATATTGCGGTCTCCATCTGGATGTGGTACCAATTGTTTATTAGTGCAGCCTCAAATCGCTTCATTAAATTCAATGGAACAATATGACATGCAATCAACAGAGAACAAATTTGCATTGGTATATCCTGTTTATTTTGAGTTGTTGGGTGGAAGAACAAATAATTACAAATATTTTTTGTAATCTTAGAATGATCGTGGACAAAACAAACCTAAGAATGATCGTGGACAACTTATGCAATATTTATTTTATTTATTTTAAATTTTCATTTATTATTATTTTATTGTTAAAATTAAAACATATAATTTAAGTATGGATAATTTTAAGTTATTTTATATATATATATATATATATATATATATATATATATATGTTTAATTTTTTATATATATGTTTAATTTTTTATATATATGTTTAATTTAAAATATATTATTTAAATTAATGTGCTAACAATTAGTTAAGATTTTAAGATTTTATTTAAAATTAATAGGTGATAGGAAGGATATTATTTTAAATTAATAACTATAAGGTAAATCAATTATACAATTTAAATCTTTACTTATATTTAAAATTAATTTAAATCATATAATTTAAATATGGATAATTTTAAGTTATTATATATGTTTAAATTAAAGACTTTAAAACATAGTATTAAAGATTTCAATTTAGGTTTAAACTTAGATAGGTTTAAAACTAAGGATTTTAGCAAAAAAATTATTAATTAAAAGTATTGCGCCTGAGGCCCAATCTCCGAGTCCATGAGCTAAGAACCAAATCCCAGCGCACAAGCACCAAGCTTCAATGCATAGCCTCAGGCTCACTACATCATATGACTACAAGTCCATAAATAATACATAACCACAGTGCACAAGCGCTAAGCTCCAAT
>ML850852.1:0-12408 GCA_009831015.1 Picea engelmannii
TATAGCGTGCCCCGCACAAAAATAATTGATATAAAATTCTGAAACTCGTACCAGAAATACTACAGACTGTCCACTATCCAATCAAACCAGTCTTACTCAGTTGGGATACTCTAGGAAGAATTTATGATTTTTTTACCTGGAACACCTTCTTGAGACTAGTCAATAGGACTAGTCAAATACCCTATCTTCCACAGGGTGTATCTACAAATTTAAGCTGACCCAGAAGCTGAAAATTTTACCATAGATACCTTACTAATTTATGTAAATATCCTCCAGATTTTAGGGTCTGAAACGTTACAAAAAACATTTTATAGATCAAATTCCATAATGACTCAGTTCAGGATGATTCCAGACCCCTATCTTGCATAGGTTGTATCTCTGAAAGTATAGGGCCTCAGGAGATGAAATGTTAACCCAACGTACCTTGATCCATCTACTAAATATCCTCCAAGCCGTTTCTTCTGAAACATTGTATAAAAAATGTTATAGAAAAAATTCCAAGGTGCCTTAGATGTAGCAGCGAAACCCCAAGACCTTCAGTTATGATACCATATGTTAAGAACCAAATATCAATATAGCATAGAAAAACCTCAGAATAAGTACTCAATGCCTTGAAAAAATGATAATCTCAGATAATAAGCCTCTTCAAGGGGGCAACCTCTTTTTACCGCACATAAATATTCAAGTACAAGATGACTCCAAATGAAAATGTCTCCTTGGTATATATAGGAGACTGGGAGGTATAATTAAAACTAATGGAATAAATCCGACCTAAATAAAACAACATTACTAATGTAATATTCCCTAATTAAGGGGTAATGAGACAATATTAGGTCTTAACATAGATCTGCAACCCGTCACTATATCCAGACTGTAACTGTACCCTGTGTATGCATCCTCGTAACCTTTAACCAAAGAATATATATCTCTCTCTAGTCATGTGCCATATAGGTGTGTGTAATCATGAACAATTATAATAACCCTCACATGATCTAGTCATTAAACCCTTTCTTATATTCAACCTCTCAATACATCAACCACTTCACAAATACAAGCTCTCAACCATGTACCACAAACCCTTATCCATATGCCAAGAAATACAAGATGTTCCTCAACAAGAAGTATTAATGATAAATATACCATCACTTTATTTATGTAGATCTGACTTATGCAGAAGATCCCATGCAACCACTAGTCTCTCTAGGGAGAATCCTCAAATCTCCATAACCATTTCTCATGCATACATCAAAATCCAACTATTCATAGAAATAAGAAATACCTTTTGTACTAATGGATAGATCTGATGTATTTGAGCCCTGCAGACCTTCCTGGGAGTTTGATCTCAAAATATAGAACCTCTGCATATTCATATTCTCAAGTTTCCATGGATTTATCAACATGTACGCTCCCTAATACACTGTGAGCCCACGTATAACTCAGTATGTATGCACCCTAATACACTGTCAACCCATGCATAAATCAGTATGTATGCACCCTAATACATTGTCAGCCCACGCATAACTCAGTATGTATGCACCCTAATACACTGGCAACCCACGTACACCTCAAAAAATAGAGATTTTTTGTATTTGTTGTAATTCCAAGAATTGTTCCGTCAACCTTTCGTACTACCTGAGAGATTCGCAACTTCATATGTATCAATGATTACTTGCAATAAGCCTCACACAACAAAAGACATTCAATGTGTTCAAGTGCGATTAAATGAGAGAGATTTTCCTCTTATTTATACTTTCATGTAGCATTACAGTTTCCTTATTTTAGGGAGTTCTCCAATTACTTTATTATTTAAATAATTTATTTTGAAAGCACTTGACTTTTTGGGGCTTCTATATGACTCATGAGGGTTCTTCAACTTCATAGGGCGATAACTCTCTAACCATGAGGATTTATGTGATGTTCCACATACCACCGGAAATAGCATGACAAGCACTATCCATCTAAGATAGGTTCACTAACAAATTCACTGATGTTCATCTAATTATTCCACAATTAAGCATGGGTTATCTAACCATACTTATAGGATAACTTAATCCACAAAGCATCTTCCCGTGAGGGATTTCACCATAAGGAGACCACTTTGGAGTTCATCCATTTGTACTTCCTATCAACCATGACAAGAAAATAATGAGTCATATTTACATCAAACAAACTTGGGTCATTTACCCAAATCTTTTTTCTACTAGGCTTTCTTCAAGGGTTGACATCAATGACAACCAACCTTAATCATCAATCTCCCTCTTTGGAATTGATGGAAACACTCTGATGCAATACTGAATTCGTATCACTCATGCTCCCCCTAGAACCATTCCTCTTTCCTCTGCTTATTTGTGACCACTAATCCCCCTAGAACCATGCCTCTATCCTCTGCATATGATAAATCTCCCCCCCTTTGTCATCAATGGAAAAGGTATATTTCGGGGTTGCTCCCCCTGACTGAATTGTTCTCTTTATGGTGCTTCCTCATGTACATCTAAGACATATACGATAAGAATTAAAAAGAGTTCATTTTGGAGTAGAAAGAACTCAAAGTCTCTAGAAAATATACTCAAAGGCTTCCCATGGAAGTGTTTTTGTAAATATGTTTTCCATTTGTTCTTTTGTGCCCACATACTCAACTCTGATGTTCTTTTATGCAATCTGTTCCCGTAGAAAGTAATACTTGATTGGAATGTTATTCGTCTTGGAGTGCATCACCAGGTTATTTGAGATATTGATGGCACTTGTATTATCACAATAGATTGGAATGGGCTCATCATACTCAACCTGTATATCTATCAGAGTTTGTTTCATCCAAAGAACCTATGTACAACATGTTGCTGCTACAATATACTCTGCGTCGAATGTAGATAAATGTATTGATGATTGTTTCTTTATTAGCCATGATACTAAACACTCAAATAAGTAGAACGTTGCTCCATTGGTTCTCTGTCGGCCATAAATACAACCTTCCCAATCTGCATCTGTGTAGGAAATAAGTGATAGATCATTTCCTTTTGGATACCATAATCCAAAATTTTCTGTTCCTTAGAGATATCTAAAAATCCTCTTCACTTCTAATACATGTGATTCCTTTCGTGCTTCTTGAAATCGTTCCACCTGTCCAACTTCCTGCATTACATCTGGTCTAGATGTTGTCACATATAGTAGGCTACCAATCATTGACCCGTATTTCCTTTTATTTGTAGAATTTGAATCATCATCTTTTCTTAACTTGAAACTGGTTTGAATGGGAGTGATAATTGGTTTGCAATCTTCCATTCCTAACCTCTTTATCATTTCTATGATATACTTGGTTTGAGAAATAAATATTCCTTGGTGGCTTTGACGTATCTAAAATCTCAGAAAGAAGGATAGTTCTCCAAGTAATGACATTTCAAATTCATTCTGCATATCCTTTTGAAATTTATGGCTTAACCTGTCATCATCACTATCAAAAATAATATCATCAACATAAACTTCAATTAATAAATACTATCTTGACTTACCTTGATGTAGAGGTTGTTGTTTGCAGTTCTTTTTCTGAACCCTGTATACAGTAGATATTTATCCAATCTAGAGTACCATGCTCAAGGAGCCTGTTTTAGACAATACAAGGACTTATTTAATTTACACACATAATATATGTTCTCTGACAATTGAAATCCTTCTGGTTGTTCAATGTAGACTTCTTCTTCAATTTCCCCATTCAGAAAAGTTTATTTTACATCCATCTGATACACTTTAATATTTTTGGAGCATTCATAAGCTAAAAGAAATTGGATTTCTTCCATTCTGGAAACAGGCGAAAATGTCTCTTCAAAGTTGATTTCTTCAACCTGTGCATATCCTTTACATACCAATATAGCATTGTTTCTTGTAACCTGTGTATCTTCATTAAATTTATTCCTATACACCCACTTTGTGCCAATCACATTCTTCTCCTTTGGTCTTGGAACCAATTCCCAAGTGTCATTTTTCTCTATTTGATCCAATTCCTCATCCATGGCCTTATTTCAAAATTCATCCTTACTGGCCTCTTCAAAATAGGTTTCTTCAATAGAATATGTGAGTTATAGGTGTGTTTGTTCTGGTGAATGCGTTATTCTTCTAGTCTCAACTCCTGCATCTTTATTTCCAATAATATGATCTAGAGGATGATTCTTTTGTAATCTTCTACTAGGTGTCTTTGGAGGAACTTTCTGAACTTGCTCTTTTTCTTCTATTGGATCCTCTTCATTTTCCCCTTCTTTTTCATATTATGTTTCTTCTTCGTAAAGTTGTTCCATTGATTCAGTTTCTTCTTCCTTTAATTCTTGTCTACCTATTTCATCAATTGTTACATTGATGCTTTCCACAACTTTCTTCAATCTCGGGTTGTGACACTTGCTTGATTTCCTTGTACTTGAGTAACCAACAAGTAATCCTTTGTCCATAGGAGAGTAAAAATTTCTCATTCTGCCATCTTCTCTTTTGATGTAGCATTTTCCTCCAAAAACTCTGAAGTGCTTTACATTTTCCGGTCTTCCTTTCCATAACTCGTACAAAGTTTTGTCAGTGTTGTTTCTGAGCATTACTCTCTTTTGAATGTGAACTGTTGTATGCACTGGCTATGTCCAAAAAACATCTGTCAATTTGGAATCCATTAGCATTGTTCGAGCCATTTCCTGTATTGTCTTGTTCTTTCTTTCAACAAATCCATTTTATTAAGGTGTCCTAGCAACAAAGAATTGCCTTTTTATTCCATGACTGCTTCAGTAGTCCATAAATTAATTTTAATTGAACTCACCTCCATTATCAGATCTCAAGCATTTGATTTTTGAATCCATTTCATTTTCAACCATTTCCTTGTAGATCTTGAAGTTTTCAAAATCTTCTGACTTATTCTTGAGAAAGCAAACTGCAGTCATTCTTGAATAATCATCAACTAATAACATAAAGTATTTCTCACCTTTTAAATACTTTGTTGTATTTGGTCCAACTAGATCAGTATGCACAATTTCTAGTGGTCTTGTCGTTGAATATTTCTTTGATTTGAACCTGGTCTTTGTTTGCTTTCCTTGTTGACAATGCTTGCATGAAGTGTTGGTTGGTTTCGTGATCTAGGGAATTTCTCTGACTACTTCTTTTTTGTTGACTTTGACAAGGTTATCAAAATGAATGTGACCCATTCTTCTATGCCATAGCCAACTTTCATATTCCTTTCCTAGACAACACTTTTCATTTCCAATTTCACTAAACACATATATGTTTCTTGAAGTTCTCGTAGTTGTAGCAATCAATTTTCCTGAACCTTCTTTTTATTATCTCGCACTTTTGTGAATTGAAAGTAACTTTATGACCTTGGTCACACATTTGAATCACACTTAGAAGATTATGTTTCATATGTTCTACTAGTAGAACATTTTCTACCTTTTTATTCTTGTTCCTAATTATGACTGTGCCTTTTCCAATGATTTTAGCTGAATCATCATTTCCAAAGGAGACTGATCCATTTCTTTCCTTTCTTAATGTAATAAACATGTCTCTATCACTTGTCATGTGTTTTGAACAGCCACTGTCAACATACCAACCACGTTTTTCTTCTTAGATTGTAGAGAGAGTGTGCATTCCTCATTGTTTTACTGATTCAACTTTCTTATCCATGTCCTTTTCTGAGGTTCATGTCTGTGATTGTTGTTGTTATGTTGTGGTTCTATAGGAGGTATTTTCATTATGCAATCTTTGGCCATGTGTCTAAAGTTGTTACACTTGTCATTATTAGGCCTTTTACTTTTGAGTTGTTCTGCATATTTTTCTTTTGAATATCCTTTCTTAATGTGACAATCTCTGCTTCCAAATTTTCAATGATCCTTTCTCTTTCTTCTAGTTGTTCTTTGAGTGCTTCTTCAATTATTTTATATTATTTAATTTGAACCTTCATATTTGTGATCGTTTGTTCTAATTCCTGAGTGTCTTCCTTCTTATCTAGTTACGCTTGTAGCTTCTTGTTTTTCCTCTTTTCTCTGCTGATAACTTCTATGGAACTCATCAATTCCTCTCGATAGTCAAATTTTTCCTCTTCAATTTCTTCTTCGAATTCTTCATATTCTACTTCGGAGTTTTCTTTATCAGAGTCTTCTATTGCCATGAATAAAACTCTTTCTGTCTCACTATCACTGACTTCATCTTCATCTGATCATGATATGTCTTTTTTGGTGCATAGGATTTTCTTGAAAACTTTCTTTGTGGTTCTTTTTCCTTTATAAGTTTGTTTGTTCTTTGAGTCACCTTCATCATTTTTCTTTTTCTTATGAGGACATTTGTTAGCAAAATGACCAATACCATCACAATTAAAACAAATTAAAGGAAGCTTACCTCTATACCTACCTTTGGTTCCCATGTTCAATCTTCTGACAAAGTTGGCCACTTATTCATCATCTTCTGAGACATCACTATTGATGCTATGTTCTTTTTCTTGTTTATTTTCCTTTTCCTTTGATCTTTTGGATTCTTTGAAGGCTGATTATTTTACATTTGGATTTTCTTGTTCAGTTCTCATTTCATATGCATTGAAGATTCCATGTAGTTCATCCGTGCTTATTGAGTTTATATATGCTCTTTCTTCTAGTGTTGATATCTCAGGGTCAAATATCATAGGAAGAGATATCAGTACCTTTTGAACGATTACAAATTATTCGATTTCTTCTCCCAATCCTATGATTGCATTTACTGTTTCATCAACTCGTAAAAAATAAGTTGCAATATTCTCATCTTCCTTCATCTTAAGTTGTTCGAACTGACCTCTGTAAGTTTGAAGATTTGTTGCTTTGACTTTTGAATCTCCTTCATAAATATTTCGAAAATTTTCCCAAATCTTTTTAGTATATTTACAATGTGAAACTTTGGTGAATACCGTTTCACGACGACCATTTAGAAGTGCATTTGTGGCTTTAAAATTGTTGTGACCGAGTTTCACTGTTTGTTCATTTGTTGGTAGATTTGCTAGTACTGTGTATCCATCTATAATTGATTTCCAAATTTCAAATCCCTTTTCCTGTATATATGTCTTCATCCTTATGCTCCAAAATGCATACTTATGCCCATCAAATTTTCGTATTCCATTTTTATATAAGTTGTTTCTCTCCATGATCTACCCGTCAGTAGTTAAACTGATTTCTGAAGGAACCTTCTCTGATTCCAGTTGTTGGATTCCTGAGAGGGGGGGTGAATTAGTAATAGAGCAATATAATCCTCTTTCACAAAAATACAAGTGTTATATCAATGTAGAATTATCATCTGATAGTTACAGAGTACATAAACAATGAACAAATGAGAAATCACACATATACAGAGTACACTAGTGTTTTTACGGAGAAACCCAAAGTGGGAGAAAACCACATAATGATTTTTCTTATATCTCTTGAAGAATTACATTCTTTGGAAGAACCAACTTCCTTTGTTTTCCAACTGCAACTAGAAGGAGGCTCCAACCCCCTAGTTTCTCAGGCTATGGCGTGAGGGAAGCTCCAACTCCCCAAGTCTTTGGATACAACCAGAAGGAGGATACAACCCCCTAAGTTCTCCGGCTACAACTGGAAGGTGGCTACAACCACCTGTCCTTGTAGCTTCCAACCACCCTGAAGTAGAACTAGAGTGATGGGACCACTATCACACTATCACTGTCATATATACCACTGTACAACTGTATTAACCTATACCACTGACTTGCAACCAACCTGTAGAAATTCCCTATAATCAATCTATACCTAAACTGAACATGTATCAACTAAATACAACAGATACACGACCTATAGTTCTGCAACCTGCATATGTATGCGCCCTATCTATTCAACAACCTACGTATGTACGCATCTTGTCTGTTATGTACCCTACGTATGCCTTCTGAAACTAGGGATAAATGACCTGTAGTTCTGCAACATGCATATGTATGTGCCCTATTTATACAACAACCTTTGTATGTACGTGTCTTGTCTGTTATGCATCCCGCGTATACCTTCTGAAAACTAGGGTTTTCATTTTCTAAAAACTTCTAAACCTCCTCAACTTCTTTCATATAGATATGAAACCTATCACTGTACCCTATGTATGCATCCTCATAACCGTTACCCAAAGAATATATCTCTCTCTCTATTCATGTGCCATATAGGTGCGTGTAATCATGAACAATTATAATAACTCTCACATGATCTAGTCATCAAACCCTTTCTGATATTCATCCTCTCAATACATCAACCACTTCAAAAATACAAGATCTCAACCATGTACCACAAACCCTTAGCCATATGCCAAGAAATACAATATGTGCCTCAACAAGATGTATTAATCATAAATATACTAGCACTGTATTTTTATAGATCTGACTTATGTAGAATATCCCATGCAACCACTAGTCTCTCCAGGGAGAATCCTCAAATCTCCATAACCATTTCTCATGCATACATCAAAATCCAACTATTCATAGAAATAAGACATACCTTTTGGACCAATGGATAGATATGATGTATATGAGCACTGTAGACCTTCTTAGGAGCTTGATCTCAGAATATAGAACCTCTGCATCTTCATCTTCTCAAGTTCCATGGATTTATCAACTTGTATGCACCCTAATACACTGTCAGCCCACGTATAGCTTAGTATGTACGCACCCTAATACACTGTCAGCCCGCATATAACTCAATATGTACGCACCCTAATACACTGGCAACCCGCATACACCTCATAAAATAGGTTTTTTTTGTATTCGCTTTAATTATGATAATTTTTTCGTCAACCCTTCATACTACCTTAGACCTTCGCAACTTCAGATGTATCAATGAGTAATTGCAGTAAGCCTCACACAACAAAAGATATTCAATGTGTTCAAGTGTGATTAAATGAGAGAGCTTTGCCTCTTATTTATACTTTCATGTAGAATTACATTTTCCTTATTTTAGGGAGTTCTCCATTTACTTTATTATTTAAATAATTTATTTTGCAAGCACTTGAATTTTGGCAGCTTCTATATGACTCATGAGGGTTATTCAACTTCATATGGCCATAACTCTCTAACCATGAGGAGTTATGTGACGTTCCACATACCACTGGAAATGGCATGACAAGAACTATCCATCTAGGATAGTTTCACTGACAAATTCACTGACCTTCATCTCATTATTCCACAATTAAAAATGGTTTCTCTAACAATACTTCTAGGATAACTCAATCTGCAAAGCGTCTTCCCCTGAGGGATTTCACAATAAAGGGACCAATTTGGAGTTCATCCATTTGTACTTCCTATCAACCATGAAAAGAAAATAATGAGTCATATTTGCATCAAACAAAATTGGTTCAATTACCCAAACCTTTGTGCTACTAGGCTTTCTTCAAGGGTTGAGATCAATGACAACTAACTTTAATAAAAAATAACAACTAAATAATATTAGAAAAAATAGAATAAACCATGTAATTAGTCTATGTTTGCAACATGGAGCAAGATATACCTTTAAAAGAAACAATCATTTAAGAAAACTTCATTAAGGGAGAAAGAAATATGTAGTGATACTATCCTTATGCGACTAAAATTGATGTAAATCATTAGAGTTGCAAAAACATTATGCAGGATCAATTTTGATGTCATAGATAATACCAATTATGTATATCAATCCTCTTTTTGAAAGATTACTTCATAGAGTTAGAATTGGAGAATATAACAATCTGAGGAGCCCTAGCATCAAGAAAAAACTTTGTTCTTTCTTCTCTTTCTCCCTTTTTTTCATTTTCCTTTTTCGTTTTTCCTTCTTTTTACAAACCTTTCCTGCTAGTAATTTAGTTTTCAGATGAAGCTTTTCCAATTTTGCCTCATATAGGTTTTCATTGTTGGATTTATTTCAAGCCAAGAGGTACATGATAAAATATTTTTTTTTAGTACCGTTATATCTACTAATTATTGCAACAGGTTTTCACTACTATGTTTTGTTTTCTATTTTTTCTTTAAAAAATGAACATTGAAACGAAAAACAATTAGGAGGATGTGGATGTCGATGGCATAGAAACCTTACTTATGACCTCAAATTAAAATCTATTTTTCACATCATATAAAAAATATTCCTTAGACATTGGATTTTTGTAGAACCTCAATCGATGACCATTGGACATGAGTGGGGTTATATCTTCATCAATGGTATATAATTTCATTGAGTCATCTGTTAGCACCGGGAGTTGTTCTTAGAATGCTTTAAGAACAAGACCAATACCCATTAGAATATAAATGGTTAAAACAATTCTATACTTGAGTGGATCAACAAGACTGAGTAAGAAAGGGAGAGGGAAGCAAACTTCATGCAAAGGCATTCCATTGGGCATGTAGTCATAACATCCTACAGATCAAAGGCATTTAAATTGTATACTAGATAAAGTTTTTATATAATTATGGGTAGAAGCATAGATAATATGACAAAAGGAAGAACATATATCATACAAATATCCTTTCTACAAACGTATTAAATATTTCTTAAAGAATAAACAATGATTAATGGGAAAGCTACAACAAATCCTCTAATGCGCATGAATCCATCAATCAATGGAAACTGTGATCCTCAAAACCTACAATATATTCAAGCAAGAGGATGAAAAGATAAATGGAAAACAAATAATACAATTTGATAAAAAACTCTCATGAATCTTTAATGGAAGAAATGATGATTACAAACAGACCCTCAGGCTTACAAATAAGTCGCTAAACTGCTCCTCCAACTCTCTCCTGTCTTGGATCATGAATTCCAACCATTTCCTAAAAAAAACCACTGATATATATAGTGTATCAATCCTTCCTACTCTAAATAGGTCGTATCCCAAGTGGTTGCATTGGATTATCTTTTCTCTAGGAGCTATTACAACAAGGTGAAACAAAAAATCCACCTAGCTCCTATTTTTTTGGATCTTGTCTATTGTGATAAATTCTTTTTGAAATAGGTGATGCTTGATATGGTGATAGAAAACATGTCCCTAATTTCCAAATACCTCCTAGGAAACCATTATATCCACCTCATACATGTGACAACCCTCCTACAACTCAGATTTATCGAATTGTTAGAATTTGCAGGGCAATTTCAAGATTCGCTGCAAACTTTCCTGTAGATTATGATTTCAAATTTTATCCCACAAGAAAAAGTGGGTCGGGCTGATTTGTTTTAAGAAATTCCATGATATTGTTATTCATCCCCACAAATGTTTTCAGAAGAACCCATATCGACATTTAAAATTTATGAGGAAACACAGACTCTGTTGTGTACCAATTCACTACAAATTGTCCCAAAATTACTAGTTCGCATCGCCTTTGACAACATGCAATGCAAATTGTTTTGTATGTGCATTTTTAAATTAAAAAATTATTTCAAATTTTAAAACTTTCACAACAAGGTGGGAAATCCTTCCAGACCCTGCTACAATCTTCTTCAACATGAAGTAACCTTTTGTAGAAGTCATATGAATATGGAAATATTAGCTTAAGAAAAAAATTATTACTCGGGTTATAAGTATGTGCAATAATGTGAACCATCGAAAAATAATATTGATGTAACATAATATCATGTATTCATCTTTTCCTGGTGCTTCCTCAGGATGTCCTCTTTTCATTTTCTCACAAAACTTCAAGTATCCCACCCTCTGGAATGCTTCCTTGAAAAATGGTTCAAAATTTATAAGTTACATGTCATGTGGCTCAACCCTGACAATATGTCCCCCTTTGTGAAAATTATTACCATGTTGAATGTCCAATATATCTTGTTTTTAAACACGTTTACCCTCGTATAACAACTTGTTATTAGATATATGATAAAAATAGGAAAATATGGTTTTTGATAGAAATGGCACAACTTAGGGTTTACTTGAATAAAATATTCATGCATAGAAACAATGTGAGGATGAACAGGATGCAAGTAGGAGGTGATAATAAAGGAACAAAATCCAAAATTGAATGAGGCTAGAGTCATGAAACATTTGTAGCAACTCTGTGTAAAACAAAGGGTTCACAACACATTGTTGAGTTTGCAACACACAAAGTTGGACTATGTTTTATGACAAGTTTTCAAGGCTTCATACATGTGAAGAGGAAAATGAATTTGAAAAGTTAAAACCTCATACCTAAGCGAAACACAGTAAAGGAGGGTTTGATCTGGTCAGAAAACACAGGGTTCGCAGTGCACAATTTGTAGCATCATAAAAAATATAGTGTATAAGTTTATTGCTGCAAGAGGTAGATGCAAATTGATCTTTTTGGTATAACATAACAAACATGAAGACTTCCAAGGTTTAGGATACCAATAATGTAGGATTTGATAAGTGCAAAGAGTTTGCAGCATAGGTAATATGTAACAGTTTGCAACACAAAAAATATGTAACAGTTTGCAGCGTAGAAAAATGATAGCAACT
>ML850853.1:18614-31586 GCA_009831015.1 Picea engelmannii
CCCTTCAAGGATGAGGTATTATGTGATGTTACCCCACTGGATGTCTGTGATGTTCTCTTGGGCCAACCATATATGTGGAAACACCATGCTATCTATGAGTCTCGACCCCGTAGTGTCATTATTACTCTGGGGGGTCATCTCTACAGGATACCAAAGGTAGTTCCAAGTACGGCCCCACCTAAACAGTGCTGCAAGGTAGTATCTCATACTATAAAATTCATCTTCTCCACAATCTATTCAAAGGGTGAACAGAAGGATATTGCAGCCACCACAGCTTCGGCCAAAGCACCTTCTATCCAACATAAGCAGGTCGACAAGGTTGTAGCAAAGCACGAAGATTCCTTCTACACACAGTCATCTAAAATAGACAGACTGGTTAAATAGGTCCAAACCTTCCAGCCACAGGTTCGTGACAGATTCCCACAAACTAAGCAGCGTGACTTCTCCAGCAAGACAAGCAGCTCACCAAGATGCAGATTCAACAAATGATTTTCCCTCTCCCCTGGGAACTCAACGCAATGGAGACCATTGATTCCTAAGGAGGGAGGATTGATCCAGGTGGATATCGGTGGCCACCCACCTTTTCCAAATGGCTCAAAACAGTTTTCTGACCATTTTGGCAATTTACTATTTTTAGCAGGTTTTCACTTTCTGGGCCATTTTGAGCGCCTAAATGAAGTTTTTTCGAGATCGAGGTTCTCACTGATAGCCAAAGACGATACCTTTCCTCGACGATACCTTTCCAACGAGCTGTCACACGCCTAAAACGGAGATCGTATGCAAAAGTTACGACCCCGGGAAGTTGATGCACCAACTTACCCAAACGGGGCCCACATGACTTTTGGCGCTTCATCTCCTAGGGTTAGGTTTTTGGTTGTCTAGGAATTTTTGCATTCCCGATTATTGTGAAAAGGCCTCCAGAGCTTCATTGTAACCATCTTCTTGCGAATGCGAGTAGCCGTCACATCTCTTCTCAGAGATAAGCTACCACCATTCTAGCGAGTCTTTCACTCTGTATTTTTACAGTCTCTGTACATTTCTCTGATTAATAGAAATCGTGTATTACTGTATATCTATGTTTATGGTCGCATCTCCGATACATCTCTGTTATATTATTGAATATCTGAAATATCTCTGTGCATTTCTTTACTATATCTCCGCTCTCATTTCGTGTCGAAAATAATCTGGATCAAAAGACATGGAAAGAAGCTGACATTCATAAGGCAAGAAGTCTTAGATGTTAATACATAACCAAAATAACCAGTGCTTCGTTAAAGCTTTTACAATCGGGAGCCTTGCTCAACCATCGATCCTCTGAAAAATATCAAAACTAAGTATATATACTCCTAAACAATTTCCCAACAGAGGCGTCTTAGACTTTCAGGATAGGGCGTCTCTTCAATCAAATCTGGCCTGCACTCCTCTGTCATACGCCAACTTAACTTTGCACGGCTCATGCTAAGGGGTAGCTGAGCCCTTAAATGTCGAATTAGCATGTGCAGACTTCCCTTGTGAGTCGAGGACATGGGCATGGATTATGTGGGAAAACCAGTACAGAGGACCACCACGGGCGGACTTCCTGCCGGGACCTCCATACCTCACAATTTATGAGTGAGGCGAGGTTTCAACCACCTCCTCTCTTCTTCATTCATTCCAATAAGGCATTAGGATTGAGATTAAGTCGAACCAACACCTGGAGAACATGGTGATCCCTTCTACAGCTAAACCCAGCGCTTCGACCCTTTGCGCAGTTCTTTCTATTGCCCCCAAGTCACTACGGGTTGTGACCATGTGCCTATCTTCAAAGGCGCTTTCGACACTTCGCGTCTCGCAGCTGGGAGGAGGTTGTTCCTCATGCTTCAAAGTTACGATAATTGAAATGGTGACATAGCCTAATCACGTGCCACACGCCCCTCTGGATGGACGGCTGAGATCTTCTGGTGATACTGTGGGCCCGAGTCCTGAATGCTTTCGGCGCTTCGCATCTCGCAACTATGAAGGAGCTGCTTCTTGTGCTTCAAAGTCACGATGGGTGAAAAGGAGAAAAGCCTAATCGCGCACCATGTGTCCCTGCGGAATGGACGACTGAGATGCTTTTGACGCTTCAGGACCTGCCTTGCCACGCGATAAACGTTAGCACCCCTTCTCCAGGCCTGCTCCTTTGTGACCAGGCACCAAAACCATGGCTCGACTCTAGGCGCTTTCGACACTTCGGGGTTCAGAGCTTCGAGATGTTAAATGATGAAGAGCCCTTACCCTTTCAAATCCCGAATGCCAAAATGCCGACGTGACTAGATCTTGCGCCACACGTCCTTTGGATCGGACGACGGAGATGATGTCAACAGTTTCACTATAAAAATCCCGAAAGGCCCCACCCGTGGCTCAGATCTTACGTCGCGTGTCTTTCTGATCAATGGTCCCGATATTTTCGGGATTTCTTGCACCGGGAGTTCACGATGCGTTTCTTCCTCAAATTTCTGATTGACCAATCTGTGAAAGCACGGATGTGCGCCACGTGTCCTTCAGATGGACGACCGAGATGGCTTTGTCATAAAAAGGGGGCTGCCACCTACCCCAACTGCATCGGACGACCCTGATTTTCCTTGAAATATAGGTGCTATCTGTTGTGATAAATCTCGGGCAACTTGGTAGCCCTGAAAACCCGATGACCGTTGATTTTCTCTATAGATGGATCTTTGTCGCTTAAATCAGACTACTCGCTCGTGTGCTTGCATTTTCCACCCGAAATGGATTTTTTGTGCACTGCTTTATTGCGCTCATGGTTGTGACCTTGGACTAGAATGCATTTGATGGGTTTTGAAACCCCACTTCTTCGCATTCTATATCAAGGGTCTGAAATCGGGGAAAAACACCCCACTTGCAAGAATTGGTGTTAACACCATTGACAAAGGATATTCTATCTCCTTTGTCTTCCAAGAAAGAAATAGATACTAAATTCCTTTTCAAACTAGGAACATATAAGCATTGCTAAGATGAACATTGTTACATGATTCCATTTTGATAGAAGCTTTTCCAATTCCCTTGAATGCATACGAGTTATTGTTTCCATGTTCCACTTTATGAGATGTTTCCTTTTCCTTCATGCTTGAGATATTTTCATGATCACTGGTCATATGTCTTGAAGCTCCACTGTCGATCATCCACATGTCATCTTCAAGAGATCATGTAAGAGTTGAGTAGTAGAAGAAATCAGTTTCTTCATTCTTGGCTTTCTTTGAAGGCTCTTCATCATTGGCAGCCTATGCATAGTGTTTTCCTTTCTCTTCTTTGCTAGTTTAGGACACTGATGTTTGTAGTGGCCATATTCATGACATCCAAAACATTGTACCTTTGACATATCTCTCTTAAGATTGGATTTATTTCTTGAACCAAATCTCTGCTTACCTCAATGTCTCTTAAACTTTGTTTCATAGGCTTGAGCATCCTCTTCCTTTTGAAATTTTCCCTTTGAGTTGATCCTTGTCTATTCTTGTGCGTAACAGGTCCAAAGTTCTTTGAGTGTAGGAAACTCCTTCCTTGTGTTCATGCTTGCAAAAAATGCATCCCATCATCTAGAAATACCATTAAGTGTTATATTCACAAGTTCCTTTTTCTGGAAGAACTTCTTCAATAGCTTGTAGTTGATCTCTCAACTGAGAAATACTCACAAAGAACGAGGCTACAATGTCATCCTTAGTCATCTTTGTGTCACGAAGTTCATTCTTTAGAATCATCACTTGTCCAATATTTATGACTGCAAAAAGGTTAGTTAGGGCATCATACATCTTCTTGGATGAGTCAAGATTGGATATGTAGGGTATCAAGTGATCTTTGACAGAGTCCACAATGATACTCATGGCATTGATTTCATTGTCCTTGAAATTCTCCATTGCTGCAACATTTTGAGGTTCCTTCTCTTTTCTTGCTTCAAACTGTGGGTCCACGATCTTGCCCTTCACGATATCTAGAACTTTGTTCTTGGAAAGGATGAGGTCAATCCTTGTCTTCCATGCTTTGAAATTTGAAGCTCCTTCTAGCTAGTTCTCTTACTTCATGGAGTAAGTCATGAATGCCTCTGACTTTTAGCAGTCAAACTTTGACTTTGACCCAAAAATTCAACCTTGAAGTTTTTTCCAGCTAAAGGTACCAAGGGGTGCACTAGGCTAAGGTGCACTAGAATGTCCAAGAATTTATGCAAATAGTTTCACTTAAAGTGCCCAAAGAGTTAGGTTAGGGTTTGCTACAACTGCAAAATCAAAAACCCTAGTTGTAGCTGCAACTGGTGCTACATCGAGCTTGACAAAGAACTGCCAATCTACCTTCGAGAGGTTATATTGTTCTGAATATAGTGTGGGCCCATAACCTATTAAAATATTTTATGTGCTCATTTAACCATAGACAATATCACAATATTGTCACCCAACCATAGGCACACAACCACCCCCGAGCACTTTAACCTTTGATAGATAGAGTGATTCTGGAAGAAGCACTAGAACCAATAGATAACCAAGAGAGCGCACCTTTCTCCAAATATAGCGCACCAGAAAGAGAATCCCAAAAACCACAGACCAAAATGATACCCAACTGCAATCGTTGTAGTTGCACTCCTTCCTCTAGACTTGAGCACTACTTATCTTGAATGAGTGTGTATGTACAAAATGAGCTCAAGAGATTCTTATTTATAGTCCTTCTTGCTTCTATTTTTGGAGGGTAATACTTTAATATTATTTATTTTATTGAGCCTACTAGTCTTCTAGGGTTCTCACACATCCGTTTATCATTTTTCTGGCTTCCGAAATATTCTATTCTAGTTAGAGGTTACACATGGAGGTTAATACCTTCTGCAGCTACCATAATATCAACAACTTGAATCCCACAGGTTGGATTCCAAGGTCCCACATGCCAGATCACAGAGACATGCCTTTGGAGGCCTAGAGGACGCCTTGGAGGATCTTTCCCAACCCCTACATGCCAAATGATTTGCTTGGAAGAGGAAAAATGTCACCTTCTTGGAGCTTGATGTCACACATGGGATAGGATGTGGTGGTGATATGACACTTTACACTTTGATGAGGAGTGACACCTTGATTTAGTGGAGAGAGGTCCTAACACCTTATAAGATGGCTTTTGGAAGCCCAATGTCCCTTTTCCAATCTCAACGACTTGCTAAAAAGTGTCAAAATTCTCCCAAAAGGCAGGTGACGTCATGTTTTAGGGTTTCTTTCATGTGCAAAAGTATGAATTAGAGAATATTATTTTGTAAAGGGGAAATGTTAGGGTTGTTGACCCCTTATCTTGTGGTTTACCCTAAATTATGTGGACAAACTATGTTTAAGAAATTTTGTATAAATAAAGATCATTTGTATCTCATTTAGATCATAGCTCTCCCATTGTGAGAAGGACTTGGCTGAAATTTTCTCTATACTTGAGGATTCTTGGTGTTTATCTCTCTTGCAAATGATTTTTGGTGAATCTCTTAATGAATGGATGAGCTAAGGTGGTTCCCACCTCTTGGAGGCTTTCTTTCTTGCTATTGGATGGTAATTTGCTTTGTGAACTAGGGTTTGATCTCTCTCTTTCTTGGAATTGGTAAGGAAAAATATGCATTTGTTACCTATTTCTTGCTCTTTCTTGGTTATTTTTGGTTGAAACCCTAGGAGGAGCATGTTGGATACACCCTCCACTAATATTCATCTAATTTTCTAAGTTTACAAGTCATTTTGCAAGGGTTTCTAGGAGGAATACGAGTGTGTATACCCTCCTAGATTTTACCCTAGTTTGATTAGCATACCCTAGGGAGTAAGAGCATTTACACTGGGCCTAGGGACCTTGTTGATCCAAAAAAAAATTAAAGACTCCATTCACCCAAACATTAAAGGCACTAATCTGAATTTTTCATTGGAGATATAAAATACTTGCCTCGGTAAACGTGAAAAATCATTCTTTTGAGATTGTCTAATTTGGAACCAATTCTATGCTTTATACGCTTAGTTGAACCACTAGGGAATCTCAATTTTCTACGTATTTATTGTTTCTGTTATAACATTTCATCTAAATCCATTAGGGCTATATAAACCCTAAATCAAATCTTCAAATAACTCCTAACTCAACCATCAAAAATTGTTAGAAGTTTGCCCCTATTTTCTCCTAACCCTAGCACACTTTTTGGGTGGATTACTTGCGATTTTTGGTGGTTGTTTTCTCTGTTGTAATAACTTGTTTGTTACAGAAATAAGGCTGATAATTACTTCTGTAGAAGTTTTTTACCACAGCCTTACATTGTTTCTAAAGGTTTATGCTATCTTCTTGAACTAAACTAGTCAATTTGCTAGCTTGTCTCTTGTACCTTTCACTAAGCTTTGAGAAAATTTATTTTGCAGCGATCATTATCTTTTTTGTTGCTGATATACATCATTGTTTATTGCTTCAATTAGGGACAAAAAGCTTAAATTTCTTGTCCACCTAACATTATAAGCATATACTTGACTTGTTCTTTTGTCTCGAGCAGGTACATCACTCTTTACCGGTACTCTTACCTCTTGGAAACCTTTGGATACCACCAAGACTCTTTCTCAAGCCTTTTCGTGCTTAGCGTCTTGACCTATAGGGGCTACACTTCCATCTTTCCACTTTCCGTCTCATTTCCCTCTAGGGTCACTCAATATTCCCCCCTTGAGGTGATTCTTTCATCTCTAAAGTGACGGGAATACTTGCCTAAGGTGACAGTGGGTAGGTGTTCTCTTAGTTGTCACCATTTGGTCGTTGGGTCGGGATTTTCCCAACCTACAACTTGTGTGATAACAAGGTGAAATCCTTATCATTTTTCAAAGGCCTCCTAATATTAAAGGACAAAGGGTCCATGTGGCTACAATGTTAAGATACTTGGTAATAATTATTAGATTCATCCATTGCAAAGTCTCCCAATGAAATTCAACCTAGCAAGTGTGATGCAATTTTTTTTATGAAAGTCTCGTGACGAAGGAAAAAACTCACTTGTAGACAAGGAGGAAAATCAGGGTGCTAGACTTCATCTAGGTGTATGTGAAATAAATAGGGGGACCACCATTCAACTCTCCCCATGACATGTTTGAGGTTTATGATGAGCACACATCAAACATCCACTTGGCATGTCATGCAAAATCGAAGAGATAGGAAGTTATTGTACCAATAATATTTCATTCACTGTTACCTTCGAGCACCTGTGCAGACAATTATGAGGCATATAAGAACTGAGTATGGCATTGTGTGTAGGTTTAATTGGATAGATAGTAAGTTTAATATACCAAGCAATGAAATGATGTATCTATGGAATCGATCTTCCACATAAATTCGAGTATACCGAA
The DNA here is from genome assembly GCA_009831015.1 of Picea engelmannii. Lineage (NCBI taxonomy): Eukaryota > Viridiplantae > Streptophyta > Pinopsida > Pinales > Pinaceae > Picea > Picea engelmannii. The sequence goes on from ML850853.1 coordinate 25,958, forward strand.
AACCTCCTAGGTGCACTTGGAACTAGTCTTACATAAGCCTCTCAAGTGTCATGTTGCTATACTACACTAAGAAAAACACTCGAGGAGATAACTCTATCTTACCAAGGAATTGAGTAGTATGGCTAAGGGTATATTGTATCCTTCTTTGTTAGCACCATTAAATATTCAACCAAGTACTATTCTTGAAAACCCTCAAGTGTACCATATAGTAATAGTGCTTGACATTTGTTTTTCCTTAGGACCCTTGTTGTAGAGGAATCTCTCCTATGGATGGGTGAGATCTCTCACTGATCTTACAAAGGTCAGAGACAGACTGTGGATAATACACAATGGATTTTCCTCAAGATCTAGTTTGTAGGTTTGATCTATACTAACAAGAGAAGAGAATGGGTCCTACCTAATCTTGGTGTTTGTCCTATTGTATCTATGCTAACGCAACTCCAAGTCTTCACCCCATCTCCTGCAATCAATTTACAACACACACATACAACACCATGTGCCCTTCTCAGCATTGATTAGCATGAAAGAAAGCTACTTCACAAACATATCTAATATATTTCTCTCAAGATGAAATTAGATATACAATATAAAGTATGAAATTACACAAATCACACCAATTGGAGCAGAAAAACACCATAAATCTATATATTAAAAACAAGAAAGTACAACATAGCATGTGTTACCTTTAGACTATTGAGGTACCTTCTGGCTCTAAGCTCTTAGATTTCCTTCCTTTGCCACTATAGATTTCTCTCCACCAACATACTGATTCTCAAACCCTAGATCTCCCCATCTCCTTGATTGGGCATGTTCTTATAGGAATTTAGAAGATCTTGGAGATAGACTTTGTGACGTGTGAATTAGGTGGATATAAGTTATATATAGGCTTGTTGACATGTGAACTAAACAATTACAAGTCATAGATAGGCTTGATGCCATGTGAACTATGAAATTACAAGTCATGCACAATTTTCATGCTCAATTATGAGATTTTTCCAACCTATTATGAGATTTTTCCAACTCATTATAAAGTTTCTTCTCAATTATAAGCTTTTCTCAATTGTGAAATAATTATTATTTCATAATTATGAAATTGTGGAAAATTAATTATTTCCTTCTAAAAAAATTATAAGAATTTTACTCATTTATGTAATTTCAGCCTCATAAGATCTAATAACATCCTTGTAAGGCCAATGGTATAAATACAAGTATAACATATTCCCCCTAATGTATGAGGTAAGAAGAAGAACTGATGGCCAAAATACACTAGGAAAATTCATGGTGATTAGTTTCATAATGCAAGAGCTCATAGATCAAGGAACTAGTAAGTACTTTCAAACAATTGTCAGCCAAACATATATATAGATCATCCTCGAGGCAAGTACACCCATGCTCAAATGTAGGAAAAAGTATGGTCACCAACACAATACATGATGGATCTATGAAATGCTATGCAAGATCATGGCCATGAAAAAGTACACAATGGATCCATGTCATAAAAGAGATCATAACCCCGAGGAAATACAATGTGGATCTATATCACACGATACATAAGGAATACATCCAACACCAATGAGAGTTCCAATGTGGTCTTCAAAGTACTCATACAATAGTGATACACTCCACCACAACTTGGGAGGGGTGGCATAAAGGAGTGATGCACCCTAGGCCCAAGGTCTTCAATGCAATTAATCTCTCCTCCCATTCTAATTTTCCCTATTTGCATGAGTCAAAGATGGAAATTAAGAGTCCTAAACCAACTTATTTTTGTTTCAGTTATGTAGGGGATACATTTCCAAAAATGTAGGAGGTGATTTCCTAGATCTAGGAGTTGATTTCACCCACTTCTCTTATCTCCAATTTAGACTATTGGCTAGGCTCAATATCATAAAAAAGTGAAGGTTACATTAAAGGGAATATGGGTAGAAAAAGAGACATAAGACTCTAGGCATGTAAAAATTCCCTTAAACCCCCTCCCCTTTCCCTTCTTGTGGTACCATATCCCCTTTAGGTGCTCATGCTCAGTGAATATTGGTTCTTTTATTAACTACAAAATAGCAATGTTTACAAGTATTCCAAATCACCATGGCATGCCTACCTCATGATGTGAATAAGACAAAGTAATAAAAATATCTACGAAAAAACATTTAAACATGGTTAAATTCAAATTATTTCAGAGGGTTGAAACTAAGACATTACATCATGTGCATTTGTGGTTCCTTTCAAGACAAGGAGCCTATATTTGGAGCTATTTTTAGCCAATATTTTAGTTTCCCACATGTCCATGCCCCTATTTTAACATCGGGGATGCATCTTCGTTATTTTTTATCCAAATAACTTTGGTGGAACTGTACCATTAATCTTAGAGGATGCAATGATGGTGTATTAAGATATTGATGTACTTTGGCATGTAATTTTGCTTATTGCATTATGTACCACATTGGTGTATTATGGTATGGTTTCTCCCTTTTGGGGGCATGGATCCATTTATATGATGCATATGACTCTATCTAGCCATGAGCATAGGAACCCTGATTCATGAAAGAAAGGATGATTATATTACCTTTTTTGTGATTGTAGGTGGTTTCCTTGTCCTCTCTTTGACTAGTGACTTCCTCCATAGGATCATTAAAATCCAACAAAATGAAGAAAAAACTTAATATATTTAGGGCATATGATGTTATGCTGACCTCATACATTAGGGGGAACTTGACAACATGGGGATTTATCTTGCATGTACCAAGTAGTTCTAACCCAAAAATGCAAGTTTAAATGTTATACATTTTATGATGAACCTTATTTTGTCTAAGAACTTTGGGAAAATCACTTAAAACCCTTGGTTTAGGTGATGAACACAACTATTCCCTTGAAAATTGCACACAAGGTGTAGGAGATGAGGCAATACCGAAAAACATGCCTTGGACAAGGTCAAATTTTATCAACATGCCCTCTTGAGTTGATTTTGTTCATCTTGATCATTTTGGTACACCCAAAGAATGAATATCTTAGGATTATTCATGAAAGTGGATCTATTCTTCATGTAAAAATCCTATAAAGGATTAAAATAGCTATAAAGATCCTTCTTCACATGGGGTTCACATCTTTGTTCACCTACGATTCAAATTTATGACATTCTGACCTTTGGATCTTTGAGATTGGTCTTGGATAATGGCTATTGTGATTCTGTTTTTGGACATTAAGAAGGTTGTCCTATTTGCATCCTTCCTTACATTAGCCCAATTTACTTATGGAAATTTGAAGAGAAAACAGTTGATGAGATATTGAAGACCATTAGACACATTAGATCCGTGAAGAGGAACACATTACAAGGCATAGAGACTTGCAACCATCACATCACTTCACATATATGGATTTTGTTGATGTACTTCTTTTGACTTGTTAATGGAATTTCATCTCTTCCTCCACATTTACTTGTGTTGATTTGATATTATTGTTTGAATACAGATGCTTTAATCTCATTAAATATTGCAAGGAGATTAGAAGGGTTTTTACATTTCCTTATGAATTAGATCTATGGTTTTGTAACTTGTAGTGTAGGAAAGATGTTTTGCTTGTCTTGTATGTAGGTTTTGTGGAGCTAGGACCTCCTCTTCTTGTTCATACATTCCACCTTGGAAGATCTAATAAGGAGCACAAGTTCACAAGTTCCTCTCTTTCCTTCACTCTCAATACCCTACTTAGATTTCTTAATTGTTTGGAAGAGTAAAGTAAAACCTATTTCCATCACTAGAGTCTCAATAAGCTAATGGAGATCAAGTAATACAATTAGACAAAAAATCTCATCAACAATGAGTTTGCAAAATAGACATTGGTTTATCTTGGATTTGTAGTAGGTAGAGGAGAAATGATAATTGAACCCATGAATATAGAGCTCATCTTAAAATGGAATAGACTAGGTAATCCACCAATGTAGGGAGCTTCATGGCAGTGACATTGTTTTCACACTGTGACCCTTTACATGCCCCTACAACTAGGAATAAGAAATTAATGTGGACTAAAAAAGCATAGTATGCTTTTCATGAATTGAAGAGGAAATTTTGTGAAGCACTAGTCCTAACCCTCCCCAGTTTCCAAAATCTTCTTGAGATTGAAATAAATGCATTAGGTACTTATGCTACAGGGGATCATTTAATATGTTGGGGAGAAATTTGGCAACCTATCATTTGAAGGCATTCACATAAGCAATGATTAACTACCAACCAAAATATGACAAAGAAATATATTCATTGGTACAAGTGGTGAAGAAACATACAAATTACTTACAAGGGAAAGAAACCGTCATCCATATAGATCACAAACCCTTGCACAATATTTTCAAACCCAAACAAAGTTGCAATAGTTTAGTTACTTCAAATGTACGGGTTTCTTAAAACAATCTAATTTGCTAATCAAGTACAAGAAAGGTGCGACTAATAACATTGTTGACATGTTGTCTTTCCCTCTAGTATATAAGATTATCATTGTTAGCATAATTATGAAATTGTGGTTGACTATCCATGAAGTAATCAAGCCCCAATATGCCAGTGACATTGATTTGGAGAAGTATATGCTTTCCTTCTATGGAGGAATAGTAATAATTTAGAAGTGACAATTTGATTATTTAGTAGTAGGAAGACTTATGTATAAGATGGAAAAGTTGTATATTCCACAAGAGAGAATCTTAGTTTGATTCAATAGAGAAGCGTGCACCCTTATCAAAAGGCACATTCTTTGTAGCATAATTATCAAGCCAAGCAATTAGATGTTGGGACTATATATGTCATTTTTGTTGCCTAGTCGACCCATGGAAGAATGTCCACAAATTTCCATGGTGGATTGATAAAGACTAGAAAAGGACATGACTATTTGTTTTTCACTGTTGATCAGTGCAACAAAATCTTCATTCTAATCCCATACAAAATTACCACTATAGGCTACAGACACATAAATTATTTGACTATGTATGGATCCATCATGGATTACCCAAATCCATTATCTTAGACCAAGATTTGTAATTGATGAGCCCCCATTTTTACATCTTTTTGGCTCCCTATACCCTATAGATATATCTACATTTTGCCTCTCTATACATACTAGACATGCATTCCTTGTATTTTTTGATCTCTTCTATATATTAATCTTAATTTCTCTTTATAGTTAAGGTTTGGTGTGGATTTTAAAAGATAATTTGAATTCTCATGTGTGTAAATATTAATAATGTTAATTATGGTTGTAAGTGCAAAGTGTTCCAGGTTCTTCCCAATGAAATATGAGATATTATTATCACAGTGTAATGGTATTTTAAGAAGATATATCAAAACTCTAATCAATCTATTATTTTGATATATGCATATATGTATCAACCCCAGTGCCATTATATCAGCATGTTACTTTACTTACTACAACCAACCAAAGAATTAAAACTCAACAAAAAGGTATTCAAGCTAAAGATAAATCAAAGATAAAGGATCTTCGTTCCACATGATAGCAAGAGCACAATTATGCTTCCAACAGATCGAATTGATTAATTCATCACGTGCTAGATAAATCTTAGTCCACTTGCACATTTGGGCAATCGGTTCAACTAGTGGAAGGAATTTGTGGGCATGGCACCTATTCTCTATTGGTT
>ML850854.1:14772-33779 GCA_009831015.1 Picea engelmannii
ATCATGATAATAGAAAATCAAACTCCTCATTAGAGGACTCCTTCCTGAAAAGGGTTGCTCTTATCTATTTCCAGAAATCATGTTTTGAAGATAGTTCGCAGGCTGCATATATACTCTCCTGCGAGAATGATACATTCCCGCATTCTGCATTCAACCAGGGTGCGAACTTCTCGCTCTGTAATCATCGACAAGGTGCGAACATATTTTTACAAAGGAAAAAGATAAGATTCTCGAGCTTTCTAGAAGGGGATCTTCTAGAAGATTGAGTTGTTATTCAAATGATTGTTCAAAAGCTAGCATTCCATATTTATTGGGATCATTCTTATCCTAGCAACTAACCTATGCTCTCTTATAAATTGATGAGAATACTCATGGAAGGGGTTAATAAGAAAGTTAACAAGAAGTTGGCAAGCTTGAGAGATCTATTGGAGAATTTATTGTATGGAGAATTGATGTTGCAGCAGATAGAGACAACAACAAGGTCATCATAAGTAGTTGATTTTCTTCATGCAAGAGCAAGTGTGTGTGTCGGAACTAGAAGCCATTGAAAGGAGATCTACGACATCAAGGCTCAGGTTGTATATTTCTCTTTCAGTTAATTCAATACATGAATATGTCCCTTTCCCATAATGATGATGTCATCTTATTACATGATTCCTTGATCACATGTATAGACTAGGTATTGAATATATTAATTTGCTTGTACTTCGATTGGTTTGTACCATTGTGATTGGATGACACAAGAGCATCAGAGGGGAGCGAGGAACAACAGAGATTTAAGGAGAGCGTTCATAAGGTATGTCCACTATCCATTTCTCTTAGTCCATTCAATAGTCTAGATCTAGGGAAAGAGTAGTATTCTGTCTTGCTTTGTTCTAGATCCAGGTGGATCTAGGGAGATTGGTTTGTGTCCGCACTCACGAATTTATCCTGAAACAGAGTGATTCTGAGAAAGGATGAGATACACTCGATAGGACTAGTATCTAAAGGAGAAGATGCTATGAAAATTCTCTAATTGAACTTGAATGGATTCTTTTAAGAACTTACATAAATAAAAAATTTGGGGAGTCATGAAATCTGGTGATAACAAGAGGGAGAAAAATATAAGGGTGGTATCATCCATTACTCTATCATGGTCCTGATCTAATACTTGAAAAATAAAGGCTATGGCATGCTAAATGGTTTCTAGAAAAATGTTAGCTAGGAATGTAGTTGAGAGGGTTGGTAAAGGTGATTTTGGGGTTAAATGACTTCTAAGAAATTTTTCTTTTTAATCATGGGGTAATGTTTGGTAGGAAACTTCCAATGTGTTTTCCTTCAAGATTTATGCAAGTTCTTCTGGGAAGAAAATCATTTTAGCTAGTGTTTCGCATGAAAAATGAAAAATAATGTGTTGTTTGTCAACACATACTATTTTTCATTCAGGAACCAGGTAATTGGCAGCACACCAATGGATAACTTTAGGAAAATTGAAAGTTTACTAGATGTTTGAATGAGTCAGGTTTGAATCCCATAAGTGCATGCAATCTTGGACTCTCTTAGCATTTTCCTGTGCAAGGATGATGATTTTATCTAGGTTAGGGAAATAAAGTATTGGTTTGTAAACCTCATTGTCTTGGTCAATTAAGGGTTCATAATTGTTTGAGGATTTATTGGAGGACCATAACTTTTTAGGGTTCAAAATAGTCACATTTAAAAATTTTCAAATCCAAAGGAAAGAGTAAAATTTAAGGGATCTAAGAGGTCTCATATTACCTTGAAACAATTTGTAGGAGACATTGAGGAAAGATACTTGAAACCCTTCTTCGTTTGAAAATTCCAAGTGTATGTTTTGGCACTTTGAAATGAATAATATTCTTTGGGCCTGAAGAGGCTTTATATTTTTATTTTAATCCTTAGAATGCCATGTGTTAGCGTTTGATTCGGATGGAGTCTTTTTAAAAATCCAAAAAAATGAAATTTTGAGTGATGTCGTGTTGGCATCATCATGGTCCTACAGACATGTGGTAGCTTCATATTGGTCCATGTCAACGCATATGTGGCTTTTGGGTCAACCTACATGTAGTTTTTCTCTATATATCGATAGGCGTTTTTGGTGGGCCCCTTCTATACAGATGGAAATATATGATTGGCTCTGAGGAGTTTCCTGCTGACATGCCATGTTGTCTCTAATCCTTACGAGTGTCCCAAGTGGACTATTGTGGTGGCTCCATGTGGCACTGAGTGGGTGGACATGTGTGTGCTTGGGAATGGGTGGATACGTGGTTGAGAAAAAACATAATATCATTGTCGCAACCCAACGATAGTGGTTTATCCTTCTCTTCTCTTGTCAAGCGATGTCATTAAACTCATGATGCATGTCTCCTCAAACCTCCATAAAACCCCTTATTCTTGTTACCTCTCATGAAAATTTATGATGCGACATTGATCACCCACCGTAGATCTACCTCGCTTGCAACCCTTGGATGATTGGGCCTGACACGTTCTCTACCACTTGATTCATAGGACTTGATCCCATGATATAACCTTTTTCCAAAAAAAGGATGAAGTATTTTAGGAGCTTAATTAGCTTTGTTCTATCTCTGAACAAGCTCCTAGGTGCCTAAAAATTTTCCTTGGGCCCCAAGGTCATGATTTTTTCTGTTGATTTCTCTAGGGTGCCTCAAAATTGTTGGATTACTGAGAGGGGGGGTGAATCAATAATAGCGTAATTATAATCCTTTTTATTCAAATAATCCAAGTGTTATATCAATGTAGAATTATTATCCAATAATGAGCAATAAGAAATGAACAATCACACACATACACAGTACACCGGTGTTTTATGTGGAAACCCAAATCGAGAGAAAACCATGGAATCCTTTTTCTTGTATGTCTTAAAGAATTACATTCATTGGAAGCACCAACTTCCTTTGTTTTCTAGTTGCAACTGGAAGGAGGCTCCAACCCCCTAGTTTCTTAGGCTAAGACCTGAGGGAAACTCCAAATCCCTAATTCTCTAGCTACAACCAGAAGGAGGCTACAACCTCCTATGTTCTTCGGCTACAACCGGAAGGTGGCTACAACCACTTGTCCTTGCCTCGTCCAACCACCCTGAAGGAGAAGTAGGATTATGGAACCATTGTCACAATATCACTGTGAGATATACCGCTATAAACCTGTACCAATAAACATGAACCATGGATCAACAATGCATCAACCTATACCTCAACCTGTAATCAACTTGTACCATAAAAAAGTGCATCAACGATGTGCCAAGTATGTACCAATCATGTTTCAACTACTCATCAACTATGAAAAATCAATATGTACCAACATCATCAACTATACACCTCATATATGTGCCAACTCATCAACTACTTGTCTCGACCATGTGCCCAACTTGTACTTCAACCAAAATCCCTCATCAATTTCATCATCCAAATATGATTTATAACTCTATAATAGACCCGGTGTATATGATCACATACCTACAAACCTTCCTTAGCTTTAAACAACAATATACTAGCATTTACATCAAACTTTTCTTTAGTCTCACATGACTAGTTTCGGATTAGTCAACAACCCTAACTTGAAATAATCATAACTTTGTACCTGTAATGAATAAAGATATGAAATTTATACACAATGTTATTTAGTCTGTTTTATAAAATTCCTCCAGGTGTCACTACTTGTAACCTCTCAAAAAAGTAGTTATAGAAAAAATGGCATACCTTGTTGAATTCTGGCTTATTCTAAAGAGTAACCTTGTAGAGCGTGCCCCACACCGAATATTTGTTGAATCAATATGAAACTATTACACAGAATACTAAATAATGTACTATATCCAACACATTTTGTCTTTCTAAATTTGGATCTGTTATGAAGAATTTATGACGTTTTTACCCAAAACACCTTAGAAAGCATCATCAAAAGAATTTATCCTTCCTTGAATTATGGACTTATTTTCTTCACCTTCCCTTAGAAATTTGGCTTAGATATCCTTTGGTTACCTCTGAAACCTATATGTATTAAATATTCTCAAGTGTGTCTAAAATGAGAGATCCTTGCCTCTTATTTATACTCTCCAAGTAGCTTCATTAAAAACATCTTCTAGGTCACTTTGCCCATTTTCCTTATTTGAGCGTTAACCCACTTCTAATTTATCCATTAAATTTATTATTTAAATAATTTATTTTGTATTCACTTTGAATTATAGTACACTCATCAATTCACTTTATTATTTACCTTCTAAAATATCTTAAACCACTTTGACTATTTTGACCTTTCGGGGCTTCTAGATAACATAAGAGGGTCCTCTAACTTCGTAAGGCCATAACTCTCAAACCGTGAGGAGTTATGTGACGTTCAACATACCACCAAAAATGGAATGAAATGTACCATTCATATAGAATAGTAGTACCTGAAAATATATCAAAACTCATACCATTATCCATCAAACAAACTTTGGTCCATTACCCAAAACTGGGTTCTCCAACTTCTCATGGCCATAACTCTCTAACCGTGAGGATATATGTGACGTTCCACATACCACCAGAAATGGCATGAAAATAAATATCCATATAGGATAGTTTCAATGAAAAATTCACTGACCTTCATCTCATTATTCCACAAATAATCATGGGTTCTCTAACCATACTTCTAGGATAATTCTATCCGCAAAGCGTCTTCCCATGAGAGATTTCACCATAAGGGGACCACTTTGGAGTTCATCCATTTCTACTTTTTATCAACCATGAAAAGACAATAACGAGTCATATTTACATCAAAAACATTTTGGTCCATTACCCAACCTTTGTGCTACGGGGCTTTATTCAAGGGTTGACATCAATGACAACCAACCTTAATCAACAAAAATATGGTATCTCTTTCGATCCATTCGACCATTCAGAATGTCTACTCCTCATCTAGACCTTTCTGAAGGGGTACCAAGTGACCCAAATGGATATTGTACGCAAAAGTTGTGGCACCAAGAATTTTATGTACCAATTAACTACATCGGGCCCCATAAGATTTTTGGTGTTTCACCTTCTGGGGTTAGGGTTTTGGATGTTTACGGTTTTCTCATTGATGATTTATGTTACAAGGCCTTCTCAGACTCTTTTTAATCAACTTCCTGTGAATGAGCGTAGTCATCACAACTCTATCTTCAGAGATAAACTACCACCATTCTAGCTAGCTTGTGTGCTTTGTATTTTAAAGTCTTTTTTATTCTGGATAGTCATTAATAGAATATGAGTTTAATTGTTTTACTGTGTCTCTTGCAATATATCTATGTGTTTCCTTGTTATATATTTTCCTTAATGTCATTCTCAATATAATCCAGATCATGAGGGGAGAGGAAATTCTAAGATCAATAAATCATGGAGTTAAATTTCTCTGGATCCGATACCACTGACATGACATGTATGGGAAGAAGTTGTAACTCCACACTTGATGATTTTCATTAACATGAGAGGTTCATAAATTCAATATAGAATGATTGTTGGTCTTCCCTTTATGGGTAACTCTTCTTATCACCTATGACTCTTCATATTTCTCCTAAGTGGTATTTACAATGATATTTATACAAATAACACAATCACAAATAGTATGTATCCAACATTAAGAAAGGCCTCAAAAGGTGGATGACTCTTCAATTCTCATAAACCCTTGAAATATGTCTCCAAGGCATGACCCTATCCATATCTCATGTCAAGGAACCTCTATGAAGCATGGAAGTGACCCTCCATGTAATGTCCCCCCACCCAACTAAGGAACATTATGGTGCCAAATACTCTTAAAATTAACATCTCTACTATCCAATTCAATTCCTTGTAGCTTCCAACTACAGTTCACATACATATTTAACTAATTTTTAGTACCATAAATTAGATGCATCTACAACATGTTAAATTAGACATGAAATGCAGGTAATAAACAAACATAAAAGAATATAAATTATTCTAAAATACATAGAGTTCATGCACACTAATTTAACTCATAAATACAAGAGAGAAAACATATAAACCACTTATCTTTCAAATTAGTTGTGCAACCAACTGCTTGGGATGGATGTTCGACCCAACCATAGACTTGTTGTTCCAAATATCAACAATAAGTCACCCCTAAGCTGAGGCTAGTAATCCACAAAAGAGGGTGGTCTCTCACTTTCCTATCACAACTCAAAAATCCCACAACCCACTGATATTCTCCTACAACTATCTTGATTTTACACCATCTCTCTTCCTCTTGACCTTCCCAACCCAAGGAATGTACCACTTCATTGATCTCATTCCCTTGGGTGTCCCATTTGTTTATCAGTGTCTCTCTCACACATGTAATTAGGAATATCTCATCTCGGAACTCAAGGGAAACCGATGCTAGGAAAAAAATACCATCAAACAACAACAAACACTTTATATTACAGTGCAACGCACATAGGATTTTTCTCTTCAGTACTGAAAACATTGATATTCAATATTCAGCTCCAAAACACTCTAAAAATTCTCCAGCATGCTCTAGAATTCTCGCTCCATGGATGTTCCAACTCCAATACCTCTTTCTTTCTCTCTACTTTCTTCTCATGTGCCAAACATTGATTGTGTAAAACTATTGTAGCTACCCATACTAATTTCCTCTCATTTGGCTCACTTTATTGACTCACACACTTCCCCAAGATTATTTTACTCAGCCCCCCATGTTGGAAAATTGAGAGGGGGGGGTGTGAATCAGTTGTTACCATGCTTAAACAATTATGCTTCTTTTAAATTCTTTACAACGCACTCAATGATAATCACAATAATGTAGAAAAATAAGCAATGGCACATTCAACATCAATCACATATATGAGCTACATAAAGACAGATATTTCCCAAGGAAACCCATAAAGGGTAAAAACCTCTTCTTCTTTATATGATAAGAATTATTTACATTCTTTACATTATCATACATATGAACACCTACTCATTCTGAGGCTACAACCTCTATTTTTGCAAGTTGCAACTTGCTGAGAGCACCAACTCTCTGTTTTCTCTAGCACCCACTAGAAGGAAGCAGCAACTCCCTGGTTTCTCTAGCACCAACTAGAAGGAATCACCAACTCCCTGGTTTCTTTAGCACCAACTAGATGGAAGCACCAACTCCCTGTGTTCAAGCACCCACTTGAACCTATGAGGACACCAGTCCTCCCTAGCACCTCCCTACCACCCTGGTTTATGAATATGAATTATTGAAACTTATTACAGTGATATAGTGTTCAACAACAACTTACTAGTCTCATCATTGTTCTTCAAGATTTCACTGTTCTGTCTTCCTCACTCTCTTCCTGCATGCATCCATTGCACTTTTTTGTTCTTCTGCCTCTTGTGCTTTCTGCACCATTCCCATTCAATGCACCTTTTTTCTTCTGTCCATTTCAACCACTGCACTCCACCTCCTTCTTCACACATGCATCCCACACTACCGCAACAACACCGATCTCTTCTTTTTTCCACCTTCTTATGCTCTCTGTGCATCTTCTGCATGTCCTGTGTCTAATGGTTATGCATGCTCTACATGTCGAGTGCTCTTCCTGTTCATCATGTAAACTCTTCAACTTCTTTTTTTGTTAATCCCATGTGTCCATCATCACTTAGTGTCATGATCAAATTACTTTGCATCACCAGCAGTTAAGATTCTTCATCTTCTATTACAATCGAGCTCAACTACTCTATTGTAGTTATAGGGTCCAATGCTCATCCAGTTGTTAATCACCTCCACGAGCAGTCAATGTTCTACTTGCAGATGCCTTGAGCTTCTTCACCTCCTCTGTCAATCACCCTGAAGTGTCTTCGAGTCCTCTGGCAGAAACCATCAGTGTTTTCTGGCAGTTACACTATGACGTGCAACAATAGCCCTCCGATTTGACTCAATTTCATCTGCACCATTGGATGACTTTCATTAGTATTGCATTCATTTTGGCATTCTTCTCTTCGGCATTTCGAGATTTTTGTGATCATGTGTCTCTACACTCCATGTCGTGATCCCCGAAATGGAGCTTGGTTTCTCTATCTCTTTCCTCTATCTCTCACAGATGTGACCAATGGTTGTGACCATAGCCTTATTCAAAAACTGCATTTCACAATTTCGTGTTTCGACACTTTGGCATTTTGGTACTCCTGTGGTGAAGTGTTTCAACACTTCAACACGCAGTATCTGGAACTTCAAAATGGAGTCATATCAACGGTCTGGTACTCCAACGTTTCCCATTTCAGCGAATCTGCATTTCAATATTCTTGTGGTAAAGTTTCTTGACTCTCCATGTCACGGTGCCTGAAACTTCGAAACAGAGCTTGTCTATGACATTTCACAACTTCATGTTTCATGATTTCGGGACTCCTCTGATGAAGAGTCTTTACTATTAACTCCTCCTACTCCCAGTATCTGAAACTTCGGTATGGAGTCTTTATCATTTCTCAACTTTGGGTTTTATGACTTTGGGACTCCTTATGATGAGAGTCTTTGTCATTTCCATCTCCCGGTAACCGAAATCCTGGTATCCAACACTCCAAGCGATATGCCTATTTCAGGTTTTTCATTTTGACACTTCAGGACTCCTGACGTTGTGAGTCTTTGACATCTCCATCTCCCAGTGACCGAAATCCTAGTATCCAACACTCCAAGCGATGTGCCTGTTTTAGGTTTTCACATTTTGGCACTTCAGGACTCCTGATGATGTGAGTCTCTGACATCTCCATCTCACGGTAACCGAAATCTCGATATCCAACACTCCAAGCGATGCGCCTGTTTCGGGTTTTCGCACTTCACCTTGCTCATTAAAGAGCATGTAAGTTCTCCTAGATCCAACTTCGGTCGGACCTCAGGCTCATATCTGACATTCATTGGGAAATCTTCAATGAGATCCATCGTTGCATACTCTGATCTTGTTGAGCTTGCTCTGCAGTGTCTTCCCAAAATAATTTTGATGCCTGCCTGGCACATCCACCCACCTAGAACATCCTTTCTGTACTCAAGCCATCATCGATGTTGTACTTTCCATCAATGACAAGCATACTTTGCCTGTAAAACATGCCAACAATCTCCCCCTTTGGCATTGATGGAAACAAAGGCACCCGGACCTGTTCTTTTCTCCCCCTTTGACATCAATGTCAAAGTAAACATGCTCCCTCTGAGCTATTGCAATATTTTTAGGAGGTATCAGATATGCAATCAATGAAAGACTCCCTGTAACAAGATGGACTCTCTTAGGTGTGAAACAGGATGACACCCAACTTCTATCAGAGATATTTAAAAGGGGTCTTAGCTAGGGGTTTAGTAAAGATGTCTATTATTTGTTCTATGGTTGGAATGTACTGAACCTGAACAACTTGATTGGTGACTTACTCTCTCAAAAAATTGTATTTTATAGGAATATGCTTGGTCTTGGAGTGGAATACAGGATAGACACACTGATGGCACTATTGTTATCACAATGAATTGGGATCGGTGCAACGTATTTTACCTCCAAGTCTGCAAGTGTCTGGATCATCCATAATACCTGAGTGCAACAGGTAGCAACAATAATGTACTCTGCCTCTGTGGTTGATAAAGAAATGGAACCTTGCTTTTTACTAAGCCATTCTACTAATGAGTCACCCAGAAAGAATGCTCCTCCACTAGTGATTTTTCTCTCATCAACACAGTTTGCCCAATCTACATCTGAATAAGCAGTTAACTGAAAATTCTGATTTCTCGGATACCATAGAACATAAGTCATTGTTTCTTTCAAATACCTGAATATCCTTTTGACAGCTAGTAAATGACTCTGTTTAGGTGCAGACTTATATCTTCCAACCATTCCTACATCATGCATTATGTCTGGGTGAGATGTTGTGATGTACAACAGGCTGCCTATCATTGACCTATATGAACTTTGATCAACATTAGGTGAGTCATCATCCTTGCTTAATTTGCAGCCAGTAACCATAGGTGTGCCCACAGGTTTAGAATCTTCCATTTGAAACCTTTTCAACATTTCTCTTAGATATTTTTCTTGAGAAATGAACATCCCTTCGAACCTCTGAGTAATTTGCAGACCAAGAAAAAATGACAGTTCTCCTATCATGGACATTTCAAACTTAGATTACATGGTAGAAGCAAACCATTGTACCAATGGATCCTTATTACATCTGAAGATGATGTCATCTACATATACAAATACAATGAGAAAATTATTATCCTCTGTTTTAATATATAGATTGTTGTCAGTTGTTCCTCTCTTGAACCCTTTGTCTTTGAGATACGTATCCAGTCTATGATACCAGGATCGAGGAGCTTGTTTTAACCCATATAAATATTTCTTCATCTTGCATACTAAGTCAGGGTTATTAGACAGTTTGAAACCATCTGGTTGTTCCATATAGACTTCTTCACTTAAATCTCCATTTAGAAAAGCTGACTTGACATCCATTTGATAGACTTTAAACATTTTATGACAAGCATAAGAAAGAAACATTCTGATAGCTTCTAATCTTGCTACGGGCGCAAATGTTTCATCAAAATCTAGTCCTTCTATCTTAGCATATCCTTTATAGACTAACCTTGCTTTGTTCCTTAAAACTTGTCCTTGCTCATTCAACTTATTCTTAAAGATCCATTTGGAGCCAATGAAATTTTTATCTTCAGGTCTATGAACCATCTCCCACATATTGTTTTTCTCAATCTGATCAAGTTCATCATTCATTGTTTTAACCCAGTGGTCATATTTGTTGGCTTCATTAAAATTCTTGGGTTCCATCTTGGATATGAAGGCTATATGATATTGTTCGGTGTTTTTTATTAGCTTTCTCCTGGTTTGTACACCTTTGTCTTTTTCTCCAATTATTTGAATTGCAGGATGATTCTTTTGAATGGTTCTGGAGGAGGAATTTGAAGTTGACTACTGATTTGAGTTTGTCTGAGTGTCTGAGTCTTCATCTGATTTAGATTCTTTGTTTTCTGATTCTTGGACCTGTTCATCTTCATCTTTATTTGTGTCTTCTACAGAAGACTCATTACTGTACATCTCTCTTGCAGGGATTCCTTCATCAACTTTTACATCAATATAGTCAATCATTTTATGCAACCTCTTATTATAGAATCTATATCCTTTACTATTTGTAGCATATCCTAAGAAGATATCTTCATCAACCCTGTCATCATATTTGCCGAGGTTCTCATCATTATTCTTTATGTAGCATTTACTCCCAAAGACTTTGAAGTGTTTAATTGAAGCAGGTCTTCCAAACCACAGTTCATAAGGCGTCTTGTCACTTTGTGGTATGAGGTGAGATTTGTTAAGAACATGGATTGTTGTGTGTATTGCTTCTACCTAGTAGGTTTGGCCAATGTTCTTCTCATTCATCATTGACCTGGCCATTTCCTGCATTGTTCTGTTTTGCCTCTCAACAACTCCATTTTGTTGTGGAGTTCTTGGGATTGTGTATTCTCTCTTGATCCCATGCTCATCGCAGAATTCCTTGAAGTATATTGACATAAACTCTCCTCCTCATTCTGATCTTACTTCCTTTAACCTCTTCCATGTTTGAGTCTCAGTTAAAGCCTTAAATATTTTAAACTTCTCAAATGATTCATCCTTTTCCTTGAGAAAGGAAACCCAAGTAAGTCTGGAGTAATCATCGATAATTAGCATGAAGTAGTTTTCTTTTCCTGTGCCTTCCTGTCTTGATGGTACACATAAATCCATATGAACTAGTTGGAGTGGTTTCTCTGTTTAAGTAAAGCTCTTGGACTTAAACTGTGTCCTATTTTACTTCCCTACTTGACAAGGTTTACACATTGAATCATGGGGCTTTGATATTCTCGGAATATCTTTTACTACCTCGAGTTTTTTGAGTTTGATTAAGTGGTCAAAGTTTATATTTCCAAGTCTCTTATGCCATAACCAACTTTCATCATGTCTTCTTAGATGACATTCTTCTCTATTTTCTTTCAACACATATACATTATTTTCTGTCCTTGTGCCTTTGGCCACCACTTGTCCCGAGGTTACAGATTTTATCTTGCAGTCCTTGGATGTGAACACCACTTCACATCTTCTATCACACATTTGACTTACACTGAGAAGATTATGTTTCAGCCCATCTACAAGTAGAACATCTTGGGCTTTTCCTTTTCCATTACTTAAGCTCACCATCCCTTTGCCCTTTATTTTCCCTGGAGCATCATTTCCAAAGGTTACATTTCCTGATTGGCTTTCACTTAGAGATAGAAACTTTCCCTTTTCTCCCATCATGTGTTTGGAGCATCCACTGTCTATATACGAAGGGTTCATTTTTCTTTGAGCAAACAATACTAATCCACACTTGTCACTTTCCTTCTTCTTCCAAAACTTGACATTTTTAGCAGGGGATTTCAAATATGGTTCATAGTTCCTTAACCGACAGTCAATAGATTTATGTCCAAAGTTATGACAAGTGAAGCATTCAATATCATTATTCAATAGGTCAAACTTATTGTTGCAGTGTGGTCTACTCATTGACTGTTGATTATTTATTGGCCTCCTTAGTTGCATGTCCCTAGACTTAATTTGGCAATTTGCAGTCTGTGAAGGATTGATACTTGGCTTTATCATTCTTTGTTGTGGGAAGTATTTATTCCTTTGAAATCTTAATTGCTCATGTCTAAGTCTTAAGGAACAATTTATAGCTTTGTGACCAAAGTTAGAATAGTAGAAACAATAGCCATGGAAAAAATATTTGTACCTAGTAAATGGTTGTCTTCTTTGTGCAAATTGATTTCTTCCATGTTGATGACATCTTTCAGTAGCGAGTGCATTATTTCTTTGTTCTACAGATTTAGTGTTGGCATATTTTTCCTTACTCGTTCTGGGCGGCTGATTGTCTTCCTTTGTTTTTGTAGGTTCGTTGTTGTTATTGGTTCTACATTTGACAAACTTGATGGGTTCTTCGTTTCTTGGCTTGCCACTACTTGATCCTTCTTCATAACCCAAACCAGTTTTCAACTTTGGGTTCCTTTGCTGATTTAGGATGGTGGCTAATCCTTCTGAGGCTTTGATACTTAACAGATTCTAATTATACAAGGCTTGAAACTTCTCCATCTCTTTCCTAGTTTTCACTACTTCTTGTTCTAATGCTTCACATCTTGCCTTCTTTTCTGATAATTGTTGTTTCAGAATGTCTTCAATTTTCTTTGCCTCTTCTAATTCTACTTTTAGTAGAACAAGGTCTTCATCAGGTTTTTTACTGTCTTTCTCGAACTATATCAGCAATTGTCTTTGCTTTCTGTTCTTGATTCTTAGTCTATCAATCTCTTCTAGTGCACTGATCAGTTCTCCTTCCATGTCAACCACAACTTCTTCTTCATTAACATCACTCCCTGTGTTGTTATTATCATAATCTTCTTTGGCCATAAGTATGAAGTCGTTTAGTTTATCTTCAATAGAGGAGTCATTGTCTTCATCATCTAAAGGATCACCATCATTGTTTACGCAAAGAATTTTCTTCTTAAAGTTATTCCCTTTAAAGAAATTTTTGTGTTTGTACTTCTCCTCATCATCACATGTCTAATCCTTTCCTTTGTGGGGACATTTATTTGCAAAATGACCTATCCTACCATAGTTGAAACATTTGAAAGGAATATTACCTTTGTATTTGCCTGATCCCTTCTTCAGCCTCTTCACAATTTTTTCTTCAATTTCATCGAGCTCAAAATCCTCATTCTTATCTGCTTTAAATGATGCTTCTATGGAGGTGGGTTTATCTTTAAATATTCTCATTTCATATGCAGTCAAAGTTACTAGAAGTTGATCAAACTCCAAGGTTTTTAGATCATTGATTTCTTCTATAGCAGAGACCTTCGGGTTGAACCTATTTGGGAGAGATCTCAAGATTTTCTAAACTAAAGAGGGTTCCTCAAATTTTTCACCAAGTTCTTTTATTGCATTTACCATTTCTTCTACTCTCAGAAAGTATTTTCCAATAGTTTCATCTTCCTTCATCTTAAGTTGTTCAAACTATATTCTATAGGTTTGAAGCTTGGTTTCCTTTACCTTCTCATTACCTTCATAACTGCTAATGAGTTTGTCCCACATTTCTTTGGCAGTTCCTAGGGGCATAAATTTTACGAATTCTGCTTCTGCAAGCCCACTCAAGATAACATTCATAGCCTTAGCATTGAAGCTAAATTCTAGCTTGTCATCCTTATTAGCTAGTACAATTGGCCTTACATAACCAGTATCTACCACATCCCAGAAATCTGCACCTAAATCTATTATGTAGGTTCTCATTCTAACTTTCCAGAAGGCAAAGTTTGTTCCATTGAATAGAGGGGCCTTATTGGTTGAATTTCCTTCATGGCTTGACATGTTTAAGCTCTAGGATCTACCCTTAGAAAAAAGGGGTTGGTTCTGATACCAGTTGTTGGACAACTGAGAGGGGGGGGGGTGAATCAGTTGTTACCATGATTAAAAAATTATGCTTCTTTTAAATTCTTTACAAGGCACTCAATGATAATCACAATAACGCAAGAAAATAAAATAAGCAATGGCACATTCAAAATCAGTCACATATATGAGATACATAGAGACAGATATTTCCCGAGGAAACCCATAAAGGGTAAAAACCTCTTCTTCTTTATATGATAAGAATTATTTACATTCTTTACATTATCATACATATGAGCACCTACTCATTGTGAGGCTACAACCTCTGTTTTTGCAAGCTGCAACTTGTTGAGAGCACCAACTCTCTATTTCCTCTAGAACCCACTAGAAGGAAGAACCAACTCCCTAGTTTCTTTAGCACCAACTAGAAGGAAGCACCAACTCCCTGGTTTCTCTAGCACCAACTAGATGGAAGCACCAACTCCCTATGTTCAAGAACCCACATGAACCTCTGAGGACACCAGTCCTCCCTAGCACCTCCCTACCACCCTGGTTTATGAATATGAATTATTGAAACTTATTACAGTGATATAGTGTTCAACAACATCTTACCAGTCTCATCATTGTTCTGCAAGATTTCGCTGCTTTGTCTTCCTCACTCTCTTCCTGCATGCATCCATTGCACTTTTTTTTTCTTCTGCCTCTTGTGCTTTCTGCACCATTCCCATTCAGTGCACCTTTTGTCTTTTGTCCATTTTAGATGTTGCACTCCACCTCCTTCTTCACACATGCATCCCACACCACCGCAACAACACTGATCTCTTCTTTGTTCCACCTTCTTATGCTCTTTGTGCATCTTGTGCATGCCCTCTGTCCAACGGTTCTGCATGCTCTGCATGTCGATTTCTCTGCATGTTCATCATGGCAACTCTTCAACTTCTCTATTTGTTAATCCCATCTGTCCATCATCACTGGGTGTCATGATCAAATTACTTTGCATCACTAGTAGTTAAGATTCTTCATTTTTTGTTATAGTTGAGCTCAACTACTCTATTGTAGTTACAGGCTCCAATGCTCATCCAGCTATTAATCACCTCCATGAGCAGTCAATGTTCTACTTATAGATTCCTTGAGATTCTTTACCTCCTCTTTCAATCGCCCCGAAGTGTCTTTGAGTCCTCCGGCAGAAACTATCAGTGGTTTCTGGCAATTACACTTTGACGTGCAACAGTAGCCCTCCGATTTGACTCAATTTCATCTGCATCGTTGGATGAGTTTCATTATTCTTACATTCATTTCAGCATTTCACTCTTTGAAATTTCAAGATTTTTGTGATCAAGTGTCTCGACACTCCATGTCACGATCCCCGAAATGGAGCTTGGTTGCTCTAGTTCTTTCCTCTATCTCTCATCGATGTGACCAATGGCTGTGACCATAGCCTTATTCAAAAACTGCATTTCACAATTTCGCGTTTCGACACTTCAGCATTTCGGTACTCCTGTGGTGAAGTGTTTAAACACTTCAACTCCTAGTATCCGGAACTCCGAAATGGAGTCATATCAATGGTCCAGTACTCTAGCATTTCTTATTTCGACGAATCGGCATTTCAGTATTCCTGTGGTAAAGTTTCTTGACTCTCCATGTCACGATGCCTAAAACTCCAAAACAGAGCTTGTCTATGACATTTCACAACTTTGGGTTTCACGATTTCGGGACTCCTCTAATGAAGAGTATTTACTCTTGACTCCTCCTACTCCCAGTATCTGAAACTATGGTATGGAATCTTTATCATTTCTTGACTTTGGGATTCCTTATGATGAGATTCTTTGTCATTTCCATCTCTCGGTAACCAAAATCTCGGTATCCAACACTCCAAGTGATGCACCTGTTTTGAGTTTTCACATTTCGGCACTTTGAGACTCCTGATGATGTGAGTCTCTGACATCTCCATCTCCAGGTGACCGAAATCCCAGTATCCAACACTCCAAGTGATGCACCTATTTTGGGTCTTCGCATTTTGGCACTTAGGGACTCTTGATGATGTGAGTCTCTGACATCTCCATCTCCTGGTAACCGAAATCCCGGTATCCAACACTCCAAATGATGCGCTTGTTTCAGGTTTTCGCATTTCACCTTGCTTGTTAAAGACCGTGTAAGTTCTCCTGGATCCAATGCCGGTCAGACCTCAAGCTCATATCTGACGTTCATCGGGAAATATTCAATGATATCCATCACTGCATACTCTGATCTTGTTGAGCTTTCTCTGCAGTGTCTTCCCAAAAGACTTCTGGTCCCCGCCTGGCACATCCTTCCTGTACTCAAGCCATCATCATTGTTGTACTTTCCATCAATGACAAGCATACTCTGCCTATAAAACATGCCAACACCCCATTCTCCCAATAAATATGGGATGTGATAGCTCACACCCACCCTCTTACATGTATCCAGTGATTGGATTTGGGAACACTCAATAAAAAATTAGAAGGTTCATATACCAATATCAATTTTAAGAAAATGGGTTGAATTAATATACATGGGTAATTCCCCCCCTTGGACCCCTCAAAGACATTCTCCTATACCCTCCCTTATCTTATGGATTAATTCATCCCCCATCTCTGCCCATGTACCCTTAGCATCTGGCATCACAATTTATTATTAAGATTCAGAAATAGAGTTTGCATATTACATCACTTGACTATAGCCACATATTATATATACATTAAGCATTGATTAAAATATGGATTATAGTGGGGATGTTACATTCCCCCTCCCCTACAATTGTGCACCGTCCTCGGTGCACATTATGCCAATATACATATATGAAAATTTCTATCACAATACTTAGAAAATAAAATTCTGCACTTTCACAACTCCAACAAGAGTTCCAACCATAATCTCTTGTTCCTCTCAACTAGCCAACCCAAGGAATGCGTCATTCATTTATCAAGGATAATACAAGGAATGTAACATTCATTTATCATGATTAACCCAAGAAATGAGCCATTATTTTATCAAGGTCTCCAATGCAGTTGACTAGGACTCTAAGATGTGGTTCTAAAACTCTAGCTGCTCAAAATAGATTCTTGCATTATGCTTTCTTCAAAATTGTCAAAAATTTGTGTGTACTCTCCCCACATGTTTTCTTCATGCTCCCATGTAGCATCTTCAAGACTAGAATAGGTCCATTGAACCTTTACTGATCAGGGGATCAAATTTTTCTCAATTTTCAAAGTGCTCGGAATGCGACGAAAATAGTGCCATTGCATCCATCTCGTCTTCCTGATTCCGGCAGTATATTTACTTTCACAAACAGAGTCCGTATGGAGGAGATATCATGATCTATCCTCCAAGCCAAATAGGAAAAATTTTGGGATGTTGACTGTACCTGTCCGTACAGTCCGTACGGTGATGTGGCAGGGCCGTACAGACCGTACGGTGATGACGTGGTGCATATTGGTTGGTTGGTTTTCAGAGAATTGGGTGAGGACACGTGTTCGATTGTCAAGTAATATGAAGACACGTGGCCCAATCCAATGGTGCCACGTGTCCTTTGTTTATTGGACAATTATGTTTATATAAAATGTTATGGAGGCCACGGGGTTCGACCCCTGGACCTCCCCCAACACCAACAATTTCATAACACTCTGATAACCAACGTTCCCGCCATTATTCCTTGTTAGCTATGTCAAAAAACATATATTTATGTTTACATTTTGTATTATATGGAAAAGGGCGCGGGTCGGGGCTTAAGCCCCGATCCATGGTTCCATTACACAACGCATATAACCATATGTTATATAACATATGCGTGTGGACTATATATAACAATTGAACCATGGTTTATACCATAACATATGAAACATATGTATAGCCGTGTATGTATATGCGCACGGTTTATGCATTGTATTGTGTTATATATATTGTATCGTGCGAATTAAACCGTAACATGTGACAATAATAAATGTTGCACACGGTTTGAGTTGGTTATATGGTTTAGAAATGGAGTTAACCACCTTTTAACAAAACGCGCGGTCCTATGGCCATACGCCCAGGTGTCTAGGCGGTTAGGGGCTGGAGGCGCCCTAACCGTCCTACGGTTTGCATCGGTGCGCGGTTGCGTATGGGACTAAGTTTTTACGCTTAAATAAGCATGTGAGCCAGGTTTGCAAGAGCAAGGGTGTGATTTGTAGAACCAGAGACAACAGAGTTGAAGAGGGAGACTTCAAGGAGGCTAACTTCTTCATTTTTCGACCGATTGAGGTGTCGAAAGAGCCCAGACAGGGGTTTTGGGACGCTGGGAAGCCATTGGAGCAGTCGGTTTGTCATTTTGAGCATTGTAAGGCATGTTTTTGAGCACTTTGAGCAATTTAATAATAATGATCCATTGGAAGCTGGACCATGAGATGTAGCCTAAAGAGGGGTGAACTCCTTTATCAAGTTGTTGTGTTTATGTGTTGATGTTCATTTTTTTATGTTGTTGTCTATGTGTATTTTTCATAAGAAATCCTTAATTTATGTGTTGCAAATTGATCATGTTGCTTTAAACACATAACATTTCACTTGCAATAATTATTCAAGTTTTTCAAGTCTTCTTCATTTTTAGATCAAGTTGGTATCAGAGCACTGGTTTTGAAGACTTGATTGT
>WSFP011369309.1:0-31583 GCA_009831015.1 Picea engelmannii
CACCAGAACCACAAGTAGAATAATTCCTAGGCCACTTATGCCTTATTTTGTGGGAAATCAACAAACATGGAATCAAGGGAAGCAAGGTTAGGGTGAGACCTTTGATGATTATTGGAGGGAGTACTAGGATATGGGCGAGGATTTCCAGGTGGCCATGTCACTACATAAATTTTTCAATATCAAGTACAGGAACAAGCCAAGGGAGGTTAACAGGGGTTAATAGAACATTGATCTCATGAGGAAGATCAGGAATCTCACCATTCCATCATTTGATGGTTAGAGAAAATACATAGCCATAGCATGGGTTCAAAAGTTGGACACCTACTTCCATATTAACACCATGTCCGAGGAATAAGCAATTAAATTTGCTACCTTTCATTTGGATGGGGAGGCCCATGAGTGTTGGTACCATGGATTGGTCACTCTGGGGCATGCCAACATCACCTCTTATCTGAACTTCACACGGACAATGATGGAGAGGTTTGACATAAAGGATCCATAGATACACTTAAGGGATTCGACACAGGTCAAACAAGTTGGGATGTCAGATTCTTACATCACTAAGTTTCATAGGCTTGCAGTCACAGTGACAGACATATCTGAGCAGAGATTAGTGATGTTGTTCATAGAGGGATTATTTGAGCCACTACATGGTTGGGTAAAATCCTTAAAACTTGAGACACTATAAGATGTTATTATCAATACACGGGATATGGAGGACGCAATATTGAAGAAAAAAATTTCTCCAAACCGTTCATTCCCCAGAATAATAAAGATAAGAAACCCTTTCAGAAAGAGGGAACAGGTAAGGAGAAGATGGATGAAGCAACCCGTAATGAGTTGAGAATAAATAATCTTTTCTTCAATTGCAAGGACCCTTGGGAACCTGGGCATAGGTGCATGGGAAAGGGAAAGGCACATTATATAGAGGTGATTTCAAATGATGAGGAAGAGGAGGAGGCAGAGAAGGTACAGGACAATGAGTAGGAAAAATCATTTGATGAGTAGTCACATGAGGAGGTCAAGAGTGGATCCATCGCCACTCTATCGAGTGTTCCCATATTTCACACCTTTGGGATCTATAGTGTAGTATAGGGCCAACGGGTCATGGTACTTATTGATGGTGGGGAAACCCATAACTTTATCGACTCATCCTGGGTGGATAAAAGTGGTATTCCTATGGTGGATTTTGAGGGGTTTGATGTAGTGGTAGTTGGTGGGAGTATTATGCCTTGCACATAGACTATCCCACAATTACACATTGTTCTAGGTAACTACATAGTCACTGATGATTTCTATGTAGTGGAGTTGCAAGACACCAATGTCATATTGGGTATCCAATGGCTTGTTTCCAATGGAAAACACTCGGTGGAATACCAAGCTATGGAGTTGGAGTTCAAAGCAACAGATGGTAGGAAGGTAGTTTTGAGGGGCATGTCAAATGATGCTCCCAAGATCCTCTTAGCTAAATGAATGGAGGGTATTTTAAGACAAGGGGATGCCACTTATGTAGCAAAGTGCTTGATCACTACTGAATAAACTTCAAACTATCGCCATCAGTATAATACAGACATATAGACATTGTTGAGCATACATGATTGATGTTTTGGGCAGATACCTCCAGGGAGACCACCCGACAGAGGATTTGAGCACACTATTGAATTGGAAGAGGGAGAAAAACCTATGATCACCACTCCGTATCGCCATCCGAAGAAATTCAAGGATGATATTAAAGAGGCCATTAAGGAGTTGTTGGAGATGGGGCATATTAGGCTAAGTTCTAGACTATTCGCTTCTTCTGTAGTGTTGGTGAAGAAGAAGGATGGCACACTACAGATGTGCATTGACAATAAGGCATTGGATAAAAAGACAATCAAGAACAGGTACCTTATACCCAAGATCGATGAGCTTCTAGATGAATTACACGGGGAAGTATATTTTTCAAAGATTGATCTTTGATTGGGATACCACCAGATCATATTCAGAGAGAAGGATATTCCTAAGATTGCTTTACAATGCCATTATGGACATTATGATTTTTTTTTCATGCCATTCACATTGACCAATGCACCATCCCCCTTTCATTCCTGCATGAATCACATAATCAAGAAGCAATTGAGGAAATTTGTGTTGGTCTTCTTTCATGATCTTCTAATATACAATAGGACATTGGAAGAACACTTGGAGCATTTGGAGGAGATCTTGAGCATCATGGAGGATCAGTCATTGTATGCCAAGGAGTCAACGTGTGAGTTTGGCATGACAAATATCTTATACTTGGGCCATGTGGTGAGTGTTAATGGAGTCCAGGTGCATAGAGAGAAGATACAAACTGTATTGGATTGGCCATTGTTAGTGTTTCATGGAAACCTATACAAGAGACCTAGCTAAAGCATACACAAACAAAGCTTATCAAGAAAAGGAAGAGAGATACAATATGAAGAATGAGAGTCAATGTATATTATGATATGTTCAATGAGTGAGTGATATTCACTCATATAGGTAATGACATCCTATCTTAGGAATGCATGCATAATATTGATGGTATAAAATTAGAAACTCTAAAATAGAACTAGTCAGTTAAATCCCACTGAACTAGTGTGCCAAAAATAGAAATTTCTCCAACACCCCCGCTGAACATCACTATGGAGTAAAAAATGAGTCTCAGCTACTAGTCCATATTAGGTACTCATGTACAATGAAACTAATGAACATTGAATAAAAATGAGGAAAGACGGAAAACCATGTGGGAACAAACCCCCCCCTCAAAAGACAATGCATCAAAAGAAGAAAATGAAGTTGCTAGGAAATCGTGTTATTCACTGCAAGATGATCCCACAATGTATGAAACTCCTGCTCACTAAAAGTATTCGTGAAGATGTAGAAATATTTATGGATCTGATGAAGTCCTTTGAAAACCTGTCTAGCCGTGTACCTCTTGATCCTGTGGACCCATCTGCACCTGAAAATATTCCTTTTAGGTGGAAGTGAAACAAGAAGCCAAATATGATTCTTTAGGAGTGATTCATACTCCTTGTTCATGGTTTCTTGCCATAATGGATTTCCCATAGCCTTATTGTAGGTTTGTGGATCAATAGATTGAACCACATAGCAATGCATGGGAATCAAAGGTTCTGAAGATGAAAGTACATGAGAAGGATCCTCATGTTGAGAGCGAGTCCTCCTCGAATCCAATGTATTCCCTACAAGGATACCTGCTTCCTGAAGTGTGAATTGTACCTTCTTGGGCATCTTCTAAAGCTTTAGCGTTGGATTCTTATCTGGTTGTACTACCTGTTTATTTCCATGTATAGAATCTGAGTGTATGGAATCATCTTTGATGTCTGAAACTAATGGAAGCACAAGAGTATATGCATGTTGCACTAGAGGTGCATGCAAAGTTATCTCTTTATGTGTAAGTAGAAAATAGGAGTCATCATCAAAAAAATTATTGAATTTATAAAACCTTGAGTTGCGATCCACCTCACCAATTGCAATGATGGAATTGTCATGCAAGTCAATTACTGAAACCAAATCTGATGTAAATTCAACCTTTTTACCTTTTTGAGTGATCTGATAAACTGAGAGTAGATTCATAGAAATATTTGGAACATGTAAGACATTCTAAAAACTTTCATTATGGAGTTCCACTCTCCCTTCTCCTTCTACTGCTACTGGAGTATCATCCCCCATAAGAATAGGGGGTCTTGAGCATGGACTCAAAGAAGAGAAAACTTCTTCTTTCATTTACATACGATGGGATGCACCAGAATCTATAATCCATGAATCAGATGAGGAATTAATTGCAACAAGAGCATGATGATTACCTTTCTTAGGAGCATGATCTTCTTCCTTCTGCTTCTTGACTCCCTCTGGAATGAAGTTTCCAAGGTTGTTTTTTTGAATTGTCTGTGCCATAAGATCGATCTATTTCTTCCTGCATGTGGATTCTTTGTGATTGGTTTATTGCAGTAAGTGCACTTCTTTCCCTTCCTCTTCTTCTTGGAATCTAAAGAGTCTTTGGAACTTGAAGAATCGTTAAATGGTTTGGAATATACCTCCTTCTTGTTTTGTTCCTCCTTCTTGTTCTGTTTGGATGATCATTTTCCATCATGTATGGTGAGTGCATGTGCTTTGGGATCTTTCATAAGGCCCATCTGTATGATTTTTTTCTTCTCTTGTGTGAGATACTCAATGAACTGAGCCATCATAGGCATTTTCCAATTTGTTCCAAAAAGACATCTGCCAAAATGGAAATGGGAGACATATACAACATATTATGGTCCTAGCTTGGCCAAGATTGTTAGAATAAGTTGTTTCTCTTGTGTGACTTGTCAATACCACATTCACCCAAGCTCAATAGAAAATATTTAAATTGAGTAAAGAAATCCTGTATATTATCAAAAAATTTAGGGTCTAAGGTATTCAACTCTACCTCAAGCATATGACCTTGCATCTCATCCTACTTTCCAAAGAGTCTTTCCAAGGTGGTCCAGATCTCATTTGGATTCTTTCATGTGGCAACATGAAACAAAAAATCAGTGGAGATTAACTCAATAAGTAGTCATGTGGCCTCATCCTTACGGTTCTCCCATCTAGTCTTCTCAAGCGCTGATGTAGGTTGTGTTTCTGTCGCCATCGTAAAATTATACAGTCCTTTATTATGAGTTGGAATGTGGCCTTCGAATTCCATTCAAAATAATTGTACGGTGTGAGTATTATCACCAGACTTGATTGAATAATTTTCATCATCTCCATCCCTACTATTTATTCTGAAAAGATCTTGAAAACCCAGATCGTGGATTCCAAGATATGACCGATGGTTTTATGGTAGTTATAGATATAATAAAAACAACTATATCTCCTAAAATAGGATGTGGGTTTTGGATATTTTTGGTGAGCATGAGCATCCCTATGTTATACATCTCTGGTCAAAATATCATCCTGACCCCGATCGTGGATTTTGATATATGGTTATTTTACTGTAGAAAATCAATTTTCTAGAGGGCAGACTGAATTGTCGCACCCTAAAGAAGGATACAGTGTGACTATGTTGAATCGTTGCACCCTAAAGAAGGATAAAGTGAAACGATTGTGAAAAAATGAATCATCGCACCCTGGTGAAGAATACAATGTGACGATTTTGCACCTTGGTTGTGTATAGGCTGTGGCGATTCCTGGAAAAAAAAATCTATGTGTGAGTGTGAACGTCGCACCCTAGCAGTGGATAGACTACGTCGATTCCAATTATCGCACTTTTCGATAGGGATAGGTTGTGACAATGGAGGAAACTAGGTTTAGTCAATAATTAAATCCTATTTTACTCTTCTCTAGCTTGTTTGGGTTTCTCCAAGCAGCTCGGCTCTGATACCATGTCATTGTTTCATGGAAACTTGTACAAGAGACCTAGCTAAAGCATACACAAACAAAGCTTATCAAGAAAAGGAAGAGAGATAGAATATGAATAATGAGAATCAATGTGTATTATGATATGTTCAATGAGTGAGTGATATTCACTCATATAGGCAATGACATCCTATCTTAGGAATGCATGCATAATAGTGACGGTCTAAAATTAGAAAGTCTAAAATAGAACTAGTTAGTTAACTCCCATTGAACGAGTGTGCCGAAAATAGAAATTTCTCCAACAACCACTGCCCAAAAATACTTCACACTTGCGCAGTTTCCTCAGTATTTGCATCTACTACAAGCTATTTGTGAAAGGGTTTTCACAATTGGTTGCACCACTCATAGAACTCACAAAGAAAGGAGTGTTTAGGTGGACCAAGGAAGCTTAGAGGAAATTTGACAAGATGAAGGAAGTGATGAGCACTTTTCTAGTACTAGCACTTCCTGATTTCACTCACCCCTTTGTGCTTGAGTGTGATGCATCGGGTGATGGGATAGGAAAAATTTTGATACAATAGAGGAATCTGATAACATATGAGAGAAGAAATATCACAGAGTCGGAAAGACTCTATTCCATGTACGATAAGGAAATGATAGTCGTCATGTATGCCTTGGAAAAGTTTAGACAATACTTGGTAGGTGGAAAATTTGTGGTTAAGACAGACCACAACAACTTGAGGCACTTTCCAGGGAAAAAGGACTTGAATGAAAGGAAACATAAATGGGTTAGCAAACTACAAGCATATTATTTCGGCATTGAGTATGTAAAGGGAAAGAAGAATGCAGTTGCATATGCTCTCTCCAGGAAACCACATGTATTTTCACGTGCATAGATTTCCACTGATTGGAAATCTCATCTCTTGGTGGAATATTCCAAGCACAAATTTTCTTGTGAGATAATGGATCACAGTGTATAGGATGAAAGGTACAAAGTGGTGGATGACATCATATACTACATAGATCGTATATATTTAGTCATGGAATCTACACTGAAGGAGAAGATCATGAAGGCTATGCACGATGCACCATTGTCACGGCATCTAGGATACTTTAAAACCTATAGGAAGATCAGGGAGAGGTTCACTTGGAAGGGCCTCAAAGAGGATTTATGAAGCAAGTGAGAGAGTGTGTGACTTGTCAAAAGAGGAAGTTAGAACAGACCCATCCTGCAGGATTACTACAACCATTTCCCATCCTAGAGAAAAAGTGGGAAATCATATCTATGGAATTTATCAAAGGTTTACCGAAGGTCCAAGTCATAGACTGTACATATGTGGTGGTCGATTGGTTGACCAAATTTGCACATTTCTTTTCCATATCCTCCAAGTACGAGGCAACATAGGTAGCGAATTTTTTCTTCCAAGAGATGTTCAGACTCCATGGATTATTGAGTTATATTGTTGGTGATAGGGATAGTATATTCCTTAGTGCATTTTCCCAAGAGTTGTTCAGGTTGGTTGGCACAGAGTTGAATCCCAGCA
Organism: Picea engelmannii; assembly: GCA_009831015.1. NCBI lineage: Eukaryota > Viridiplantae > Streptophyta > Pinopsida > Pinales > Pinaceae > Picea > Picea engelmannii. The sequence goes on from WSFP011369309.1 coordinate 6,891, forward strand.
CTAGTTACCACCCTCAGACAGATGGATAAATGAAGATTGTGAAAAAATGGCTCGAGGGGTATCTACCCTAAATGAAGTGGTTTCATTTAGGGGAACACTGCTATAACACCACTTATCACATGTCCATCTGTATGACATCATTTTGAGAATTATACATTTATGATTCTCCTTCTTTTGTTGACTTGGAATTTGGCGATAGCAGGGATCCCAAAGCCAGAGACTAGATCCAAGAGAGTTGGGACATACTCAAAGCTCTCAAGGATAATATGCAAATGACCCAGAATCAACAGAAGGTATATGCAGACAGGAACAAGGTCAAGCGTACTTTCGAGGTGGGAGACTTGGTATCCTTGAGGCTACAACCATACATACAGACTTCCCTAAAGAAAAGTGGAGCAGAAAATATTAAGCCATGTTTTTATGGACCTTACAAGGTGATTTAGAGAGTTGGTGAAGTGGAGTATGAGTTGGATTTTATGGAGGGAAGAAAAATTCATAATGTGTTTCGTGTCTCATGCCTCAAAACGGATTTGGGATAATGGGTCACTACTTCGGTAGAGTTACCTCCATTGAATGAGGAGGGACAACTAGTATTGGTTCCTGAGGAGGTATTGGAGGTATGGGAGAGGAATTTACAGAACAGGGTGATTTGAAAGTACCTCGTCAGATGGAAAGACTTACCATCATAGGATTCCACATGATAAAGTGATCAGATCTTGTAGCATTTGAATTTGTAGTTTCTTAAGGAAAAGTAATCTCGGGAAGGGAGGATTTTAATGTCCCCTTCAAAATGAGCTCTTGGGAGATTGATGAAATAGCCTAAGTAATTCACGTAGGCTATAGTCAGCGGGGAAAAGGGAATTAATAATTAATTAAAGTCATTGGAGCAAGAATTAAATTAATTTAAGGGGTGACATTGAGTAAGTAATAAAAAGGGCGCCTAAGTGACCATTGGGAGGATGAAAAATCACTTAAACTTATTAAAAGGTAAAAGGGTCACAAAAGGGTCAACAAAGGAATAAAAAGGGAAAACGAGGTGTCCCTCTCTCATTTTCTTGAATTCACATTTTCTAAAATTGCTTTGAGAGAGCTCCTTACATCTTTGTGAACTCTTGGGATGAAAGCCCTAAGGGAGATTTCAAATATTATTTTTGATGGTGAGACTATCCACCCTATCTTATCATTGGGAATAGATCACTCTAGTTTCTTCATTATGCTTCAATGTGTCCGAGTTATTTATTATTTTGGGTAGTTGAGTTCTTATGGTAGTTGAGATCCCTTTGTGGTGGCTGAGTTTCACTCTTGGATGTCGAGTTTCGCTAATGTATGAGGCGATATGGTGTTGATGAGGTCGAGCAGGGATAGGGACGTTGTTTCTAAGCTTGGGGACCATATCTTTGTTCCAGTGGGTCGATTTGTGTTGTTTTCTGAAATATTTCTTCTTGTTGGGAGTATTCTTCTCTGTTGGTCAAGCTATATCATATCTAGGAATCGATTCATCTATTGTTGGTCATGTCTCTTTGTGGGGACGAGTTTCCTCTTATGTTGGATGAATTTATGTGTGGGAGGAAAGCATTAACACCTATGGGGTCGAATTCTTGGAGCACCAACACTTATTTACTGTGTGAGGTGACTTTTCCTTGTTGGGTCACACTCAATTTACTATGGACAAGCATCTTGTGGGAGGCTGAGATAGATTACATGTTGATTCAACTCCAGTTTGGAATGAGCTCAGGATTATCAAGTTGTTAATCCACCATTTTATCAATAGCTGCATTGGAAAGTCATTCTACAATCCTATATGCTATATTCACTATGTATTTATCTAATTACAGTCAACCTTGTTGAAGAATAGTAAAAATCTACCTATATTTATGTTGTTGTTTTGAATATTTAGTAGATGTCATATCATATTTTTGTTATAATGTTTTGGGGTCATAAATTGTGAGTTATATCTGGTGTATTTCCTTTATGCGACATCAATAAAAAAATCAGAATTATTATCTGTGGGAAAAAGGGCATTGCATACGAATTGTTTGACCAAAGTCATTTTCATAAGCTGAACAAAAACTTGAAAAAAATCGACAAGGGACATTACATACGGAGTTGGACTTAGATAAGGTCCTACCATTAATAATTGCCTGAATTCACAAAATTAGTGGTGATTCCTTAGAAGTATCAGTTGATGATATGGAAGCTGAGAATGCCATATTAAAGGAAAGAGTTAAAGAATTGGAATGTTCTTTAATGCCACCTCCTATATTTGTAAGTCCAATGGTTACTATTCAACCAGGGAGAAATCTTGACGGGACACCCGAGTCGAGTTCAAAGTTGAAAGGAACATCAAGTTTGTTGGTTGTAGTCAGAAAATTTGTTGGAGAAAATATCAAAAAGAGAATGTCTCTTATTCTGGAAGCATGGGATATGGGGAGTAGTATTGTTTCTTTTGGTTCCAAGATAAACAATTTTAGAGAATATATTCAAGTTGATTTAAATAATGAGAAAGGTTTTTATAAATATGTTGTTATCACATTTATTTTAAAGGTTTCGGGTATGACCAAATCGAAAAGAAAAGAAGAGGATCTACCTTCCCCGTCACAAATAAAAAAACTAAAAGTGTGTTGGATTAAAAAGATAAAAGAGTTGAAAGAAATATTGGATGATTACGATACCATAGTTGTCAAAAATGAAGTATTGTATCATAGATTGATTGAAATAGACCTAGAATGAACTACATGGGAAGCACAAGATTCAAAGTTAATCTTAAATTCTATTTTCATGACAAGACATCAATTTGAAGAACATGTTGAAATATTGAAGGGCTTATCAACTAAGAAATTTAATAGTATAATTGAGTACAATGAGAATGAAATTGAAAATTGGTTGGCGAGCTATGCAATTAAAAAGGAAGATATTGAAGATACACTCCACCAAATTTCATTTGAATTTAAAAGAATTATAAGGCATGTTATTTTACATCAAAGTTAGACAATAGATAAATGTTGTGCCAATGAAAGAATATATTGAGAATTGGCTAAAACAGGCCTTAATCAAAATAACCAAAGAAGATCAATTAGAGGAAGTTGGTACCGACCATGAAATCGCAACAAAAGTTGATATAAAGGGAACGCCAACAAGCAAATGAAAGAGAGAGATTTTGTCACAATAAGTGCAAAATTGATCACATACTTCTCCCTTTCTCTTCCACTTTTAGAATTCATCCAATTATATTTTGTCTCTCCCAAGTAGAATATAACCGATTTTTTATTGCTCCCTTATGTTCTCTTTTCAGGTCTTGCATTGTTCGTGCCATGTTCCATATTTGTTCCTTCTCTTTTCTTATTTCATTTATTTACTTTATGGTCCATGAGAGCCAATCCCAGTCCATCCTTGGACGAATGCCTTTATTTTCTTAATACTATTATGTTTAAATATTGTAACTGCGAAGAATATTCTAAATATAATTGAGTTATTATTATATAGATCAATCCCCTTTTGTGGATTGATCATGTTGGGAATTATGTATTACCAAATCCCCTTTTGTGGATTGGTCAAACCCTAATCAAATGATGCTAATTGAGAAATCGGCCCCTAAGGCTAATTAAAGTGGTTTTAGCCACTATTTAAAGAAGTCAGCCCAGCTTGGTGAAGAGACACAACCATAGCGCCTCCTAGCTAGTATAAATAAGAGAAGATGGTGCCTCATTCTCACACTCACTTAGTCACTCATCTAGTGCGCAATTTTTGGAGATAGTTGCAGTTGCCTAAAGAAGGAGAGAAAGGCACATGCTCAATCTTGGTTATTCTTGGTGGTCTTGTCTTTTATCTTGGCATTGTATTGGCAATCTATATTAAGGAAGTTTTGTCTGGGTTTTCTCCCCCATAAGGGTTTCTCAGGATAAAATGGTATGTACCTTTTAATTGTGTTTCTCGCAGTGATCCTTCTTATGATATTATTGTCTAGTAAATTGAAATGAACTTAATAGAAACTCTAAATTTAACATGGTATCATAGCTAAACTGAGTAGAGAACCTTTCACTGGGTAACCAAAAACGTCATTGTTGTCGTACAAGAAAATTAGGTATTTTTAGTGGAAGGGAATTTCTGACTAAAAACCATCTAGGGAAGTGATCCCTAGCCCAACAAACTCATTGGCATCTTGAGCACACCTTTTTAGGGGACAGAGCCTCTGGAAAGTCAAGCCCTAGTTTTGACTAGTACTAGAAAACCAGGAAACCAGAACCAGTACTAGAAGTACCAGTCCATATTTGCGCTGGTCCAATTTAAAGGGGTAAAATTTGGATGTTTTGAAATCAGACTGCTCCAACCTACTTGCCTTAGCCCAATGCATCTAGTCCCTGGATCAAAATTCCAAAATTTGAAAGTTGAAAAATTAGGGTTTCCTCATAAAACCCTAAGTTGCAGTTGTAGTTGCAGTACCAGTTATAGTTACAGTTGCATTATCAGTTGCAGTTGCAGTGCCAGCTCCTTCATGCCAGTTGCAACACCAGTTGCAGTTCCAACACCAGCTACAGTACCAGTTGCAGTAAAAAAAATTGTGAAGTGTTGGGATTGTTGTTGTATTATCTTAGTGCACATTACCCTAGCAAGATATTGTCAGAGGTATGTAATTACAAATGGTTAAAATGTATTATTATTCTAAAGGGGTACTTGTAGGAGAAAGGATTTGTTGACAATCATAGATCTAGAAGGATCTTAGATCCAACCCATTCATAGGAATAATTCACCCCAAATTTGATAATTTTGATATGCATCTATTTTTTATGACATTATGTTGACATCTATGGTGTATGTTGAAGCTATGACCATCATACTAACCATTGGTCAAAATTAAAGTCAAAGTGCTAGTTGAGATTATAGAGTTTATTCTCTAACTTAGACTTATGTTAAGAAATCATATTATCTCAATACATAGGACAAGTTAAAGAGAATACTTGTCATCTTGAGCGAAGGAGGCTTGGAAGAAAATCAACACACTCATCCATGAGAACAAGACTCCAGGTTCCAGGTTTGATTGATTAAGTTGATAAGATTCAAAGTTGCACATGACAAGTACCTCATTACAAATAAACACTATAGTTGAGGTAGCAATCTTTGAAAAGTATTATACTTGGTAGCATGTGAGCATATTGAGATAGATGCTTATTGTAATCATTTACCAGATACAACTAATATCTCCTCTAGGAGAAACTTCTTGTTTTGGTTCCAGGTTACCATGGATGAATGTTTGATCACAACACTGGAAAAGTGTTACTCTCATTTCGTATTGCATTTATTACTTTTGATCTTTGTTTTAGGAAGGTCACAAGTGATATCTCTAAAGAAGATATTGTGACAATTAACCGTGATATTGTTTTATTATTATTATCAAAAGAGTATTATTCTTTCTTGCTGTTTTGTTGACCTTGTTTCAGGTCACAGGTGATAACCCTAAGGAATCTATAGTGATGGTTGCAAGAGGAAACATACTAGATGAGACATGGAGTAGACTATCCAAGTTGTATATGTGATCGTATACATTCATGTACCAAAGAATATGAAGAAGAAACTACTTTTGAGATCATATAAAGGTTGATTATAAAGAGAAGAAGGATCCAAAGATGACCGAACATTAAAACATAACTCACATTAGACTTGGTCAAAGAATAATGAAGCCACCTTGACAGGAAGCAGAATTCATTCGAAGTCTGACTCAAATTTTCTTAGTATTCAACACTAAGTATATCTTGTAGAGACTATGATGTCCTTGTAGACTCAGAAGAAATCAAGAACAGAGTGAGCCTGATCTCAGAGAGGATCATATGGGAAAAGGAGACATCTTCCAGGACTCTCTAACAGATGCCAAGAGTTGAGAAGACTAGATTATAGCTTTAGAGACCTCTATGGGACATGAAATCTCCTGGGAAGATTCCCTTGTTTCAGTGACGATAAAGGAAGCCGGTTAGAAGGACTGGAATATGGATTTTTTTCTTGAGACTAGAAGGGAAGTCAGTTTTGACTTCCAAGATTGATCTAACAGATCAAGAATGTTTGCAAATAACAGTATAACATATGTATGAAGATTGAATGGTGTCCATAGGATTCTCCTAGCAAGAGGGAGAAGACTATGACGAGACACTTACTCCAGTAATTGAAGAAATAGTTCCAGTATTTGAAGACATCCAAAACAACCATGATTTATATACAGTATGAGATGCAGGGGAGAAATCCCCATATTTAAAATTCGAGTGGTAGTTGGTGTGGTACAATATTCGGGCCATGGAGACATGACTACAATAGCATATAGAGTTACCTCCATGAATGAAGAAGATCTATTTTCGGTATCAATTATTGAGCCACTCTCAGTTTCTGATGAAGTTGTTGTCGTAATAAAGTAGAGGAACTACTCTTAGAGTTTAGCAGCTGCGGTGATTCTTAGATTTAGAGAAGCTGCAGGTGCAATATCTCAGTCCAAGAGGAATAGTTGCAGAGAAAGTAGAAGATATACTCTCAGACAGTGAGACAGATAGTGCTTTGCAAAAAGTACATAGAGCTAGCACATGATTGTGCATACTAAGTTGAAGTTGAGCAATTGTACCATATTGGTACAATGACATGTGAAATTTTGGTTTAAAGTTGAATATAGAAGACTTATGTCTCGAAGTTGAAGCAATCTCCAAGATATTGGTATGGAAGAATTGATAGTTTTCTGATGAGCTTGGGATTTACCAAGAGTAAAGTTAATCCCAATATTTACTTCAAGATTGTGGATGATGGACCAATTATATTTCTTCTATGTGTGGATAACTTATTCTTGACAGGTGAAGAAAATCTCTTCACAGATTGCTAGAAGAATTTTGCTACAAAATTTGAGATGAAAGACCTAAGCCTGATACATTATTTATTAGGTCCTGAAGATTGGCATAGCCTAGGGAAGATATTCCTTAACCAAGGGAAGTATGCAGTTGAAATAATGAATAGGTTTGATATGTTTTAAATCCATGAAGAAACCCATGGAAACAAATTTGAATCTCTTGGTTGATACTTCATCAGAATTTATTGTTGCTACTATGTACAGACAAATTATTGGTTTGTTGATGTATATGACGAATACCATGCCAGATATATGTTTTGTTGTGAACACCTTGAGTCAGTATCTAGTAGATCCCAAATGTGTTCACCTTGTAGCTGCAAAACATGTGATGAGATACCTTAAGGGTACATTGGAATATGGCCTCTGCTATTCTGGAGATCATGACTTCAGAATGGTTGGTTATACTATTTCATATTGGGCTAGAAGTGTTTCTGATAGAAAAAACACTTCAGGATGTTGTTTTAGTCTGAGGTCAGCCATGATTTCATGGAAGAGAAGGAAGCAATCTAGTATTTCTCTCAGCACGACAGAAGCGAAATACATTGTGTTGGCCCTTGACCAAGTTTTGGGAGATTCTTAGTCATGTTGACCTATTTTTGGACTTTGATAGCCTGTCGAAGGAGGAGTGCAAGACGAAGCGGAGATCATGGGATCTTGGCCCACTTTTGGATCCTTTTTGGGTTTTGGGGAATATGTAACGGGAATGGGATATCGACCCATGGGTTTACCCATATTTAGGCCTATTTTGTATGTATAACTAGAAGTCTAGGCAATGTAAGAAGAAGTAGAGAAGTGCATCTATTTGATGTGAATGTATGCTAAGTGCAAGTAGAATCTGTAAGTGCTTTGTGCATGACTGTAAGAGACTTGCAGAGCTAAGTGCCGGTACTTGTAACATATTGTGGAAGGCTAAGTACTATAATGTAAGGAAGAAGGATCTAGAGAGTTGCACATATCTTCTGTCCTGTGCAGAGTAAGGGTTTTAAGGCTCTGTGCTTGTAACTGGTTGAATGAAGACAATAAAGAAGATGAGTTGGTGGGCATAGCCCTAGGTTGGGGGTGAACCACATAAATATTGTGTTATGATGATTTGTGCTTTGTCTTGATGTGTTCTCATGTTATTTCCTAAGTGCTTTGATGTATTTAGATAGATCTACTTATGCTTTGTGCTTATGACATGCGAGAATGTTAGATCTGGTCTATATGGCTATGCTTAGTGCTTGATCTGCTCGATCTGATCTATTTACTTATTTTAAGTGCTTAAATATATTAGATTAGTGTGGATGTTGCGAAGCTCTGTTATATGAGAGAAGTGGATATTGATTGCATATTGAGGAATTGATGGTGCTAAGTGCTTTATTAAGTATTATAATCACAGATCTATGTCCCAGTTAAGGTTGTAGACACCTGAGTCTTGCAACCACCCCTGCCTCTACCTCGGTTGAGACTTCATCTACTTCGCAGGTGTTGCCAAAAGGGAGAGTAGTTAGGGTTTTTTTGGTGCGTTGTTGTAGCATTGAATCCCGTGTCTGCCCCTGTGCCAACAAATGGTTTCGTTGTCGGGAACGAAACTGTGATTGTTGGGAACTGAGAAAGAAGAAGCTTTGTGCAAAGAGTCGACCTGAGATTGTGAAAGCTCTGTGCATAGATCTGTGCCCTAGTGCGCAGTATCCTACTCGATTTTTAAAGCTATGTGCTAACGAAAGAACCCCGGTCTAAAGAAAAGAGGCAATATCTGAAAGATTTTGTGCTCTTAGAAAGGTAAAAGTGAGAACATCTGATTAAAAGAGGTAAGATCTGCAAGCTCTGTGCTATGATAAAGGTAAGACTAGTGAAAAGTTTTAGATTTGAAAGCTTTGTGCTCTGTAGAAGTAAGATAAGTGGAAATTTTTGTTTCTAAAGTATGGATCTAGGTATGTTTGATAGGTTCTGTCCTAAATTGAAAACTAGGGTATTAATAGATGAAAGAAGGCTTGATCTGAGTAGATCTGATAAGAATAGTGAAAGATATGTCATACCTATGCATAGAAAGAATGTTTGGACTAATAATTGGATGCAGGATCCTAGAAAGAATTTTTTGTAGGTTAGCTACCATGATCCTAGTGCGCAGTACAGGAGAAGCTGGGGATCATTTAAAAGAAAGAGAGGATTAACCCTTTGTTATAGCTGCAGAGAATCGAGACATCTTGCTAAGGAATTCCCTGGGAAAAGACCTAGTTGTCTTTTTTGTAAAGCTATGGACCACGAAGTGTTGGATTGCCCTAGAATGATTGCTAAGATGGAAGAAATGAATCTAAATAAAGAAAACCCTAAGGCAGATCCAGAAATGGCAGAACCCCATAAAGAATCTTAGAAATTTTGTTGCAAATGAACGAAACCTTGAATGACCATCGACATATCAAACTATCAAACATCTTCAAGGAAAAATAATGCATTGAAGTAAGAACAGGAGACTTCGACATTAACTGTATTCTGGATGAAGAAACACAGGTGAATATCATGACAGAAAGAACTTGGGAAACCATAGGGAAGCCTGCTATGATCCCTTCATTAGGAGGAATAGGACTATTCAAAGGAAAGATGATAAACCTATGTGGAAAGCTCGCTCGCATACCTATGAACGTCAATGGAACTTTGACAGAAGAAGATTTTGAGATTATTAAATTTATTGAGGACAACGCCCCATTTACCATGTTACTAGGAAGACCTTGGATTGAAGGAGATCAATCCATAAAGAAAGAAGAAGAAGTCTTAGAGCAGAAGAAACAAGAGTTAAAAGAATTCATGACTAGAAGGATCACACACTTGATTGAAGAGCAGGAGAAAAGATCGAAGTTTTTTAACTCTAGCAACCCAGATGTCAAAGATGCAAGAACATTAGAGGACCCATAGAAGACTGAAGTACCTACCCTAGACAAAGACGAAGCATTATCCAGAAAACCTAGGGAAGAATATCAGCATCGCGAAGTGACTATGACCAATGAAGATAAGAATCAGAATGGAAAAGGAATACCGAGATGAAGCTCACAGGAAAAAAGTATAGAAATCTAAGTAAGAAGATATCTAAGATCGACAAGTTACAGAAGGTTCTAGAGGGAACTTCGCAAACAAAAAATTTGCAGAATTGGAACTTCATCGGGATATCAGAATAGCGACACATGGCACTTCGCCATGGTGAAGCAATATAACCGTTGGGACCGATATATCCGTTCAAATTCCGCTCCGAACAGGTCGGAAAGAATTAATAGCTCGACACCAGACCGTTGGACCATGCCATAATGGACAGAACAAGAGTTAATGAGGCTTCATACCTGTTACAAGCGAACCGTTTCCGAGTTGCCTATTTATCCCGTCGCACCATGCACGGAGAACACTTTTTCTAACCAAGAGTTTGAGCCCGCAGACTAAGTGAATTGTATACAGTGATCATTGTGCCCTTGCTATTTATTCTAGTGCAGTGTCTAAGTTAAATTCACCCCAATCTAATTAATCTCGAGCGCGTATCTCCGACGAGCTCAACACAGTCGAAGAATCAGTGACATAAGTACTCCTTGACTTGATGACTGAAAGAGTCATGTCGGAGAGAGGGTTGTCTATAGGTGTACAAGCATCGTCGATGAGAGGACTGCCAGCCTCTCCATCTACTTCTTGCGGAGCCGGACTGTCTCGACCATCATATGAAAGGTGAACTAAGCATAAGGATGATTTGGCAAATGCCAAATTGATCTCACACATATTACCTGCATATATTCCCCCACTGAGTGGCGCAATCAATCGGACAGTGTGCCCAGAGAATTTGAGTACGCTTTGGTCACTGCATACCTCCTGAAGGGGATACATGCAGTTCACGCAGACCAAGAAAAGATAGAAGTGTTGAAGTTTAGTGACTTCAACCTCGGCGACAGGAAGGTCTACAGCATGCTTGCCCCACATAAGTACCTGACTAGAACAAAGGGAAATAATTCAAAGATAGTTCCCCAATCATGGACTATGAACCTTGCGCAGTCCATGTTGTTCAATGTCATGAATATCCCTCATTTTGGAAGGAACCAAGAAGTGAATGCATGTGTCAAGATGTTGCTATCTTGTTACCATGGGGGATACTTGTGGTTAAACTGTTGTATCATAGTGGATCCGACATTGATCAATTGGATCACAGGACTGAGTATGCAAGGCGTTGAACCTCAAGATTTCTATCCCGAAAAAATAGTGGATCACACTTTAGATCAAAGGATTAAGGACATCTATGGTGATGTCGAGAAGAGAACGTGAGGCTACAAGGTAGCTTCTATCCAGAGCAGCACAATGCACCTAGCATATCAATTGATCGCAGGAAAGTTAGTCCGCAAGAACTGACCCACCCAAGTGACTGGTTTTGTAGTCGACCTCGCAGGGAAGTGCATGGAGGGACTACAAATGAATTGGGCGAAGTACCTTGTGAACCAGTTGGAAATAGACTATAGGGAAGCGCAATATCAAGGATACGAGTTCCACTTCAGTTGGATTTTAATCTTGATTGCTTTCATCGCATGGGAGATGCCAGAAGGTGCGACCTTCTCGGACATCGAGCCCTTTGAACCTCTGGCCGTGAAGTTCAATACACTATGGTATTCCAGTGACATGAACAAGAAATGGTAGTCAAATTCCATATTCCACACATATTACAACCAGCTGAAGGTATCCATCCAGTCCGAACCTCGCATCACGCCAAATACTCTCCACAGGTTTCGGCCTTTAATGAAATTCAGCGCGGACCACCATTTCATTTATATTACAACGCGCACTGACGAGCACAAGAAACAAATTCAATCTTACTACAAGATGACAGAGGAGGACTTAGAAGAAATTATTAAGGACTGGTTGGCAAACCTCCTCATTCCAGCTGACCCTGTGGAGTTGTCCGACATTGATAGTCTGGAAGCAGTGCATGATACACTCAGACCTAGCAAGATAAATAAGACTAAAGAGGTCCATGATTTAGACAGCGCATATGTGAAGACCGCTTTCATCTCAGCAGAGCAAGGAGGAGATGGCGGAGAGATAGATGGTACAGAAGTTGAACAGAAGAAAGGAGAGGTTACACTACCTAGAGATGAGGAGAATCCATCAAAGAAAAGGAAGGTTCCCCCACCCGAAACCTTCTTCTCGGAAGAAATCGAGAGCATCTATGACCAAAATGCAGACTACTCTCACCTCAGATGACTTCGATTTCATTGTAGCAACCCTGAATGATTCTTTGCTGGAGATAGAAGAGAAGGGATAAGCTAAGCAGGAGGAGGTGTTCCATCGGATTAAGGACAAGCTCCAAGGAGTGCAGCAGGCACTACAATCCAGCTGTGCAGTCTCCATTGTGCCTCTGTCAGTAGGAACATTAGAATTTGGAGATGAGCCATCTCAACTCCACCGAATCGCTGATACAATCGAAGCTCGCCTTCGACGAGCAAAGGAGGAAACAGTGTAAGCCACCTAGGCTTTAGCACAAGTACAGGGAGCCCTTTTATAGCAACACAGTACTGCAGAACGGGAAAAGATTTCTCTCTGAGCAAAGTGGGATGAAGAAAGAGCACAGTTGTAGCAAAGCAAGGAAAATTTGCTCGTGGAGCAACTTGAAGTAAAGGAAAGGGTCAATAGAGAACTTCGCTCTGTGAAAGTTATAGAAGTAAAGACTGAAGAGAGATTCCCACAATAGGTGGCACAACTTGAAGAAGTAATCCATCAACTACAACAATGCATAGAAGATTTGGATCTACACGTAGTGCCCGAGTCCCCGCAAGATGTAAGATACCAAAGGGAAGCAATTGCCCGCAACGTAGTTGACATACTAAAATCTCTTGCCTTGGAGTGAAAGCAACTGAGTAACCGCAATGCCCAAACGTATGAGAAGCTTGTTGAGAATCTGGAATTACAGGCACTAGAGTTGCAGCTCCAGGAAGAAAAGCAGCATGCAGACACATTGCAGGCGCAGTTGAAGGCCTTGTCAATCGTGGAAAGAATGAAGTGGTCTCAGGAGCAACGCACTGCCCAGCAGCAGATCCATACGATTCAAAGGAGAGTGATGGAAGTTACACAACGGCTTCAACCAGTACAAGATAAGGAGTGCCAATTATTCACAGAGTTTGAAAGATGAGGAGAAAAGTTATAAGAGGTTGTCATCACAGCAGAACAATGCCTAGAAGGGCCCGTGAACGATGCAATGATCCAATATTTCACCGAGCAAGAGGCTATCGCACAACAGTAGGTCGAAGCAGCTCGAGGCGTTCTAAGCATAAATGATTAGACCAGAGTGACTTGGGACGAGTTACAGGTGAGTGTTGGGAGTCTGTTGGCCCTTGACCAAGTTTTGGGAGATTCTTGGTCATGTTGACCTATTTTTGGACTTCGACAGCCTGTCGAAGGAGGAGCGCAAGACGAAGCAGAGATCATGGGATCTCGGCCCACTTTTGGATCCTTTTTGGGTTTTGGGGAATATGTAATGGGAATGGGATGTCGACCCATGGGTTTACCCATGTTTAGGCCTATTTTGTATGTATAAATAGAAGGCTAGGCAATGTAAGAAGAAGTAGAGAAGTGCATCTATTTGATGTGAATGAATGCTAAGTGCAAGTAGAATCTGTAAGTGCTTTGTGCATGACTATAAGAGACTTGCAGAGCTAAGTGTCGGTACTTGTAACATATTGTGGAAGGCTAAGTACTGAAATGCAAGGAAGAAGGATCTAGAGAGCTGCACAGATCTTCTGTCATGTGCGGAGTAAGGGTTTTAAGGCTTTGTGCTTGTAACCGATTGAATGAAGACAATAAAGAAGAAGAGTTGGTGGGCGTAGCCCCAGGTTGGGGGTGAACCACGTAAATACTGTGTTATGCTTCTTTGTGCTTTGTCTTGATGTGTTCTCATGTTATTTGCTAAGTGCTTTGATGTATTTATATAGATCTACTTATGCTTTGTGCTTATGACATGCGAAAATGTTAGATCTGGTCTATATGGCTATGCTCAGTGCTTGATCTGCTTGATATGATCTATTTACTTATGCTAAGTTCTTAAATACATTAGATTAGTGTGGATGCTGTGAAGCTCTGTTATATGAGCGAAGTGGATATTGATTTCATATTGAGGAACTGATGGTGCTAAGTTCTTTATTAATTATTATAATCATAGATATGTGTCCTAGCTAAGGTTGCAGACACCTGAGTCTTGCAACCACCCCTACCTCTACCTCGGGTGAGACTTCATCTGCTTCGCAGGTGTTGCCGAAAGGGCCAGTAGTTATGGTTTTTTTGGTGCGTTGTTGTAGCGTTGAACCCTAGGTTTGCCCTGTGCCAACAAATGGTTCCATTGTCAGGAACGAAACTATGATTGCTGGGATCTGAGAAAAAAGAAGATTTGTGCAAAGAGTCAACCTGAGATTGTGAAATCTCTGTGCATAGATCTGTTCCCTAGTGCACAATATCCTACTCGATTTGTAAAGCTCTGTGCTAAAGAAAGAAGCCCTGTCTAAATAAAAGAGGCAAGATCTGAAAGCTTTTGTGCTCTAAGAAAGGTAAAAGTGAGAACGTCTGATTAAAAGAAGTAAGATCTGCAAGCTTTTTGCTATGATAAAGGTAATACTAGTGAAAAGTTTTAGATCTGAAAGCTTTGTGCTCTGTAGAAGTAATATAAGTGGAAATTTTTGTTTCTAAATTATCGATCTAGGTATGTTTGATAGGTTTTGTTCTAGCTTGAAAACTAGGGTATTAATAGATGAAAGAAGGCTTGATATGAGTAGGTCTGATATGAATAGTGAAAGATATGTTATACCTATGCATAGAAAGAATGTTTGGACTAATAATTGGATGCACGATCCTAGAAAGATTTTTTTGCAGGTTAGCTACCATGATCCTAGTGCGCAGTACAGGAGAAGATGGGGATCATTTAAGAGAAAGAGAGGATTAACCCTCTGTTATAGCTATAGAGAACCGGGACATCTTGCTAAGGAATGCCCTGGGAAAAGACCTAGTTGTCTTTGTTGTAAAGCTATGGACCACGAAGTGTTGGATTGCCCTAGAATGATTGCTAAGATGGAAGAAATGAATCTGAATAAAGAAAACCCTAAGGCAGATCCAGAAATGGCATAACCCCAGAAAGAATCAGAGAAAGTATTGCTGCAAATGAATGAAACCCTGAATGACCATCGACATATCAGACTATCAAATATCTTCAAGGAAAAATAATGCATTGAAGTAAGAATAGGAGACTTCGACATTGACTGTATTCTGGATGAAGAAACACAGGTGAATATCATGACAGAAAGAACTTGGGAAGCCATGGGGAAGCCTGCTATGATCCCTTCATTAGGAGGAATAAGACTATTCAGAGGAAAGATGATAAACCTATGTGGAAAGCTCGCTCGCATACCTATGAACGCCAATGGAACTTCAACAGAAGAAGATTTTGAGATTATTAAATTTATTGAGGACAACGCCCCAGTTACCATGTTACTAGGAAGACCTTGGATTGAAAGAGATCTAGCCAGAAAGAAAGAAGAAGAAGTCTTAGAGCAGAAGAAACAAGAGTTAAAAGACTTCATGACTAAAAGGATCACACACTTGATTGAAGAGTAGGAGAACAGATCAAAGTTGTTTAACACTAGCAACCCAGATGTCGAATATGCAAGAACATTAGAGGACCCATAGAAGACTGAAGTACCTACCCCAGACAAAGACGAAGCATTATCCAGAAAACCTAGGGAAGAATATCAACATCGCGAAGTGACTATGACCAATGAAGATAAGAATCATAATGGAAAAGGAATACTGAGACGAAGCTCACAGGAAAAAAGGATAGAAATATAAGTAAGAGATCTAAGATTGACAAGTTACAAAAGGTTCTAGAGGGAACTTCGCAGACAGAAAATTTACAGAATTGGAACTTCATAGGGATATCAGAACAATGACACATGGCACTTCGTCGTGGCGAAGAAATATAACCATTGTCACCGATATATCTGTTCGACTGTCGCTTCGAACGGGTCGAAAATCATTAATAGCTCGACACCAGACCATTGGACCATGCCATAATGGACAGAACAAGAGTTAATGAGCCTTCATACCCATTACAAGCGAACCATTTCTGAGTTACCTATTTATCCCGTCGCACCATGCACAGAGAACACTTTTGCTAACCAAGAGTTTGAGCCTGCATACTAAGTGAATTGTTTACAGTGATCATTGCGCCCTTGTTGTTTATTCTAGTGCAGTGTCCAAGTTAAATTCACCACGATCTAATTAATCTCGAGCACGTATGTCCAACTAGCTCAACACAGTCAAAGAATCAGTGACAGAAGTACTCAATGACTTGATTATTGAAAGAGTCATGTCGGAGAGAGGGTTGTCTATAGGTGTACAAGCATCGTCGACGAGAGGACTTCCAGCCTCTCTGTCTATTGCTTGCAGAGCCAGACCATCCCGACCATCAGATGAAAGGAGAACTAAGCATAAGAATGATTTGACGAATTCCAAATTGATCCCGCACATATTACCTGCATATATTCCCTCGCCGAGTGGTGCAATCAATCGAGACAGTGTGCCCAGAGAATTTGAGTACGCTTTGGTCACTATGTACCTCCAGAAGGGGATACGCGTAGTTCGCATAGACGAAGAAAAGATAGCAGTGTTGAAGTTTAGTGACTTAAACCTCGGCGATAGGAAGGTCTACAACATGCTCGCACCACATAAGTACCTGACTAGAACAAATGGAAAGAATTCAAAGATAGTTCCCCAATCATGGACTATGAAACTCGCACAGTCCATGTCGTTCAATTTCATGAATATCCCTCATTTCGGAAGGCACCAAGAAGTGAACGCATGTGTCAAGCTGTTGTTGTCTTGTTACCATGGTGGATACTTGTGGTTAAACCATTGTATCACAGTGGATCTGACATTGATCAATCAAATCACAAGACTGAGTATGCAAGGCCCTGACCCTCAAGATTAATATCCCGAAAAAACAATGGATCGCGCTTTAGATCAAAGGATCAAGGACACCTATGGCATATCGAGAAGAGAACACGAGGCTACAAGGTAGCTTCTATCCAGAGCGGTGTAGTGCGCCTAGCCTGTCAATTGATCACAAGAAAGTTAGTCCACAAGAACCGACCCACCCAAGTGACTGGTTTTGTATTCCACCTCGCAGGGAAGTGGACAGAGGGCCTACAAATGAATTGGGTGAAGTACCTTGTGAACCAGTTGGAAATAGACTACAGGGAAGCGCAAGATCAAGGATACGAGTTCCACTTCAGTTGGCTTCTAATCCTGATTTCTTTCATCACATGGGAGATGTTGGAAGGTGCGACCTTCTTGGACATCGAGCCCTTTGAACCTCTGGCCGCGAATTTCATTACACTATGGTATTCCAGTGACATGAACAAGAAATGGCAGTCAAATTCCATATTCCACACATATTACAACCAGCTGAAGGTAGCCACCCAGTCTGAACCTCACATCATGCCAAATACTCTCCACAAGTTTCGGCCTTTAATGAAATTCAGCGCAAACTGCCATTTCATTTATATTACAGCGTGCACTGACGAGCACAAGAAACAAATTCAATCTTACTACAAGATGACAGAGGAGGACTTAGAAGAAATTACCAAGGACTGGTCAGCGGACCTCCTCATTCCAGCCGACCCTGCAGAGTTGTCCGACATTGACAGTCTGGAAGCAGTGCATGATACACCCGGACCTAGCAAGATAAATAAGACCAAAGAGGTCCATGATTTAGACAACGCATCCGTGAAGACTGCTTCCATCTCAGTAGAGAAAGGAGGAGGTGGTAGAGATATAGATGGCGCAGAAGTTGAATAGAAGAAAGGCGAGGTTATACCACCTAGAGATGAGGATGATCCCTCGAAGAAAAGGAAGGTTTCCCCCCCGAAACCTTCTTCTCGAAAGAAATCGAGAGCATCTATGACCAAAATACAAACTACTCTCACCTCAGATGACTTTGATTTCATTGTAGCAACCCTAAATGATTCTTTGTTGGAGATAGTAGAGAAGGGATAAGCTAAGTAGGAGGAGGTGTTCCATTGGATTAAGGACGAGCTCCAAGGAGTGCAGCAGGCACTACAATCCAGCAGCGCAGTCTCCATTGTGCCTCTGTCAGCAGGAACATCAGAACTGGGAGATGAGCCAGCTCAATTCCACCGAATCGTTGATACAATCAAAGCTCGCCTTCGACGAGCAAAGGAGGAAATAGTGCAAGACAACCAGGCTTTAGCACAAGTACAAGGAGACCTTTTAGAGCAATGCAGTACTACAGAACGGGAAAATATTTCTCTCCAAGCAAAGTGGGATGAAGAAAGAGCACAGTTGCAGCAAAGCAAGGAACAATTGCTCGTGGAGCAACTCAAAGTAAAGGAAAGGGTCGACAAAGAACTTCGCTTTATGACAGTTATAGAAGTAAACACTGAAGAGAGATTCCCACAGTAGGTGGAACAACTTGAAGAAGTAATCCAACAACTACAACAACGCATAGCAGATTTGGATCTACGCGTAGTGCCCGAGACCCCGCAAGATGTAAGAGACCAAAGGGAAGCAACTGCCCGCATCGTAGTTGACAGACTAAAAGCTCTTGCCTTGGAGTGCAAGTAGTTGAGTAACCGCAGTGCCAAAACGTATGAGAAGCTCGTTGAGAATCTGGAATTATAGGCACTAGAGTCGTAGCTCTAGGAAGCAAAGAAACACGCAGACACACTGCAGGCGCAGTTAAAGGACCCTTAGCAGATCCATACGATTCAAAGGAGAATGATGGAAGTTATTCAATGACTTCAACCAGTACAAGATAAGGCATGCCAATTATTCACAAAGTTTGAAAGTTGAGGAGCAAAGTTAGAACAGGTTGTCATCACAGCAGAACAACGCCTAGAAGGGACCGTGAACGACGCAGTGATCCAAGATTTCACCGAGCAAGAGGCTATCGCACAACAGCAGGTCGAAGCAGATCGTGGAGTTCGAAGTAGAACTGATCAGACCAGAGTGACTCGGGATGAGTCACAAGTGAGTGTTGGGGGCCTGTTGGCCCTTGACCAAGTTTTGGGAGATTCTTGGTCACGTTGACCTATTTTTGGACTTTGACAACCTGTCAAAGGAGGAGCGCAAGACGAAGCCAAGATCATGGGATCTCGGTCCACTTTTGGATCCTTTTGGGATTTTTGGAATATGTAAGGGGAATGGGATGTCGGCCCATGGGTTTACCCATGTTTAGGCCTATTTTGTATGTATAAATAGAAGGTTAGGCAATGTAAGAAGAAGTAGAGAAGTGCATCTATTTGATGTGAATGTATGCTAAGTGCAAGTAGAATCTGTAAGTGCTTTGTGCACGACTGTAAGCGACTTGCAGAGCTAAGTGTCGGTACTTGTAACAGATTGTGGAAGGATGAGTACTGTAATGCAATGAAGAAGGATCTAGCGAGCTGCACAGATCTTCTGTCTTGTGCAGAGTAAGGGTTTTAAGGCTCTGTGCTTGTAACCAATTGACTGAAGACAATAAAGAAGAAGATTTGGTGGATGTAGCCCCAGGGTGGGGGTGAACCACGTAAATATTGTGTTATGCTACTTTGTGCTTTGTCTTGATGTGTTCTCATGTTATTTTCTAAGTGCTTTGATGTATTTAGATAGATCTATTTATGCTTTGGGCTTATGACATGCGAGAATGTTAGATCTGATCTATATGGCTATGCTTAGTGCTTGATCTGCTCGATATGATCTATTTACTTATGTTAAGTGTTTAAATACATTCGATTAGTGTGGATGTTGTGAAGCTCTGTTATATCAATGAAGTGGATATTTATTGCATATTGAGGAAATGATGGTGCTAAGTGCTTTATTAAGTATTATAATCACAGATCTGTGTCCCAGCTAAGGTTGCAGACACCTGAGTCTTGCAACCACACCTGCCTCTACCTCGGGTGAGACTTTATATGCTTCGTAGGTGTTGCCGAAAGGGTCGATAGTTAGGGTTTTGTTGGTGCGTTGTTGTAGTGTTGAACCCTGGTTCTGTCCCTGTGCCAACACATTGCAACATGTTCTGTCAGTTGTGAATATGGCTTCAAAAGTTGTTGACAAGTCTATTTGATATGGAGATGGAAGCCACCATGATTCTATGTGATAACGAAAGTTGCATAAAGATGATGGAGAACATTATGTTCCATGACAAGTCGAAGCACATAGAAATCTGATATCACTACATTTGTGATATGCAGAGGGGAGTTGTAAAGCTCCAATATGTTTGCACAAATGAGCAGGTTGTAGATGTGGTGACTAAGCCTTTGGCTCGTGTAAAGCTTGAATACTTTCGAGACAAGATTGGTATAGTATGAAAGGACCTCCCTCAAAAGGGGGAGTGATTTTGATGATACTATGGTATCCTTACCAACAATGGGTAGCTTAGTTATGATTTTATATCCTACAGGACTGATCATCCCTGGACAGATCCCAAAGGTCTGTTAAGGATGGTCTGTCAGAGTACCTATGTATGTATATGCCAGCTGTAGTCAGTAGTGGTAGCTCTGTTAGGATTTTTATAATCCTAGGGAATCCTATGATTTCTGGGTAGATCCTGAAGGTCCGGTAAGAATGGTTTGTCAGAGTACCACGTGGTAGCTCCATTAGGATTTTATATCCTAGGGGATTTTATGATTCCTGGGCAGATCCCTAGGGTTTGTCAGAGTACCAAAATTTTTTGTCATTGCACCTTCCTCATTTTGTTTCCATATGTTGATGATGTTGTTATCTCAACCTTGTGTTGATGATGTTGATGATGTTGTTATCTCAACCTCGTTTTGAATATTTTGATGATGTTGTTATCTCAGCCTCATGTTGATGATGTTGATGATGTTGTTATCTCAACCTCGTGTTGATGATGTTGGTATCTCAGCCTCGTGTTGATGATGTTGGTATCTCAACCTCATGTTGATGATGTTGATGATGTTGTTATCTCAACCTCGTGTTGAAGATGTTGATGTTGCTCCATCCTCATGTTGTTGATGTTGGTGTACCAGCCTCGTGTTGTTGATGTTGGTGTACCAGCCTCGTGTTGGTGATATTATTATTCTAGCTTCATGTTATTGATTTTGATACTTCATCTTCATGTTGAAGATGATGATGATGATGCTAGTTCAACTTCATGATGAAGAAGATGATGATGATTCTACTTCAGCTTCATGCTGAAGATGATGATGATGATGCTACTTTAGCTTCATGTTGAAGATGATGATGATTATGCTACTTCAGCTTCATACTGAAGATGGTGATGAATTTGCTAATTTAGCTTCATGCTGAAGATGTTGATGATGACGTATCAGTCTTGTACTGATTGATGATGTTGTATTAGTGTTATACTAATTGATGTTGATGCAGAGAATGATGATGATGATGATGCCACTCTAGCTCCATGTTGTGAATGATGATGATGATGTTATTCCAACTCCATGTTGTGAATGATGATGATGATGTTATTCCAGCTCCATGTTGTGAACGATAATGTTATTGATGATGAGAAAAACTTCTGATGATTTATAGATGTGTCAGTCAGTGCTCTAGATGTTGATGACATTGTTTCCCTCTTGTTAGAAAAATAGGATTGTGGAGCAATAAAATAAAACAAATGCGGAAATAAAACATAGAAGATACACAATACAATAGAGACACATATATACGTGGTTCACACAGTGTGGGCTATGTCCACCAAATAAAATGTCAGGTCCTTCCTTTATTATTATTTAGCAAATGAAGGGATACAACCTACAACACACCCGATGTAACTTCATCTTCTTTCTCTCACAGTCTCCTCTCTTAGAATACAATATTTGCAATGATACATAGTTGTAATACAGTTCCCTCATAAAATAGGGTTTCCTTCTAGGGAACGAAACCATAACATAACTTCTACCATCATATATGCGACCTTATAATGAATGGTCCATATTTACTATGAAATTACAATATACATTTACAGGGAAATTTTTCCTTCCAGGACTCGCTTGCCCCCAAACCCCCTAGCCGGGGGGATGCCCCCTCTGGACCCCACAAGAGGGGAAATCCCCCTTGCACTCCCCACGTGGATGAGTGTACATTCTTCTGGGGTGTAAATTCTTCATGTGGTATAAACACAGTTGAAAACAAAGGCCTCTGAATTAGGAATATAATCAGGCTCCAAAACCAACAATCTCCCACTTGGAGACTGATCTCAACAAATCCATCGATGTTGTATCTACTGGAATATGATCCTTTTTGGACATGGAAATTTTTTCGTCTTCACCTTCATGCTTGAATACCAACTGAAACTGAGCAGGAACTTAGTTTTTCCCTGGTTACTCCCTTTGTTAACATGTATGTAGGATTATGATTAGTGTGTATCTTTTCCAACTTCAAATGTCCATATTCCAAGACGGATCATATGAAATGGTACTTGAGTTGTATATGCTTAGTCTTCAAATGGAAGGTTGAGTTCTTTGCAAGATGAATGGAACTCTCACTGTCACAATACAACCTGCTATTCTCCTTCTTCTTTCCCAATTCCTCCATAAACCTTTGTAACCAAATCATTTATTTACTAGCCTCTATAGCAACAACATACTCTACTTCTATTGTTGAAAGTGAAACAACATTTTGTAGTTTTGAAATCATTTTGCGGCACCCGAATCCTCCATCACAAATGAATTAGCTAATTTCTTCTTGAGCACATTTTTATCCTGCATATTAGAC
The DNA here is from genome assembly GCA_009831015.1 of Picea engelmannii. Classification (NCBI taxonomy): domain Eukaryota; kingdom Viridiplantae; phylum Streptophyta; class Pinopsida; order Pinales; family Pinaceae; genus Picea; species Picea engelmannii. The sequence goes on from WSFP011369309.1 coordinate 29,500, forward strand.
CCTGCAACAAGAATGTCATATACATACAATAGCAATATAATATAGCTTCCATTTTCTAGCTTTTTAAAATAAACAGAGTGATCATAATGACATCTACTATAATATTGTTCTGTCATAAACCTGTTAAACTTCAAATACCATTGCCTTGGAGCTTTCTTTAGGCCATACAAGATCTTATTCAACCTGCATACCAAATTTTCCTTCCCTTTGACCTCATACCCCTGTGGCTGCTGCATATAAATATCTTCCTCCAAATACCCATGGAGAAAAGTTGTTTTTACATCTAATTGTTCAAGATGTAAATCTTCTACTGCCACAAGACTTAAAATAGTCCTAATTGAAGTCATTTTAACAACAGGAGAAAATATTTCATCAAAATCTATACCTTTCTTTTGTGCAAACCCCTTTACGACAAGTATAGCCTTGTACCGCTTTTTGCCTCCATCTTCTTCCTTCAACTTGTAAACCCATTTATTCTATAATGATCTTTTTTTATGCAGGTAATTGAACCAAATCCCAAGTCTGGTTATTTACCATGGAATCTATTTCCTCTTTCATTCCTTGCTCCCACTTCTTTTTATTGTCTACCTGCATTGCCTCTTCATAACATTCTAGTTCACAAGAATCAGTCAACAATAAATAATACAATGAAGGAGAGTATCGTTTAGGGGGTCTACTTAACCTCGTAGATCTTCTAACAACACTTGCAGGAGTTTGAGGTACATGTTGCTCCTGTTGTTGTACATTTTGATATTCTAGTACCTTTGGAATTTCTTTTTCAGTGATCTCATCATGCACTGTGCATTCTAGTTTTTCTTTTTCTTGTATCTTTCCCTGCACCTGATCTTTGTACATGACCTTCTCATTGAATATGACATCTCTACTCCTAATGATTTTTTTATTTTCATAATCCCATAAGAGATAACCAAAATCATTAACACTGTATCCAGTAAAGGTACACTTCTTGGATTTTGCCTCAAGCTTTGTTCTATTTTCTTTATCAATATCGACAAATGCTTTACAACCAAAAATTTTCAAAAAAGAATAGTTTACCTTTTTACCTGTCCATGCCTCCTGTGGAATTCCACTATCCAAAGAGCTTGAAGGTCATTTGTTTATTAAGTAAACAACAGTATCTACAAAATTTTCCCAAAACTGTAAGGGAAGACCAACATGCAATCTCACACTCCTTGCACGCTCCATGATTGTCATGTTCATCATTTCTGACACACCATTTTCTTATGGTGTTCCTGGAAATGTCTTCTCTCTATGAATCCCATGGTATGAAAAATAATCATCAAACTCCTTGTTACAATATTCACCTCCATTGTCTGATCTGAGACACTTCAACCTTTTTCCTGTCTCATTCTCAACCAAAGATTTCCATTTCTTAAAAGTATCAAAAACATCATATTTTTGCCGAATGCAATAAACCCAAGTTTTTCTAGTTGCATCATCAATAAAAGTAACATAATAACAAGAGCCACCAAGAGATGACACCTGAGATGGTCCCCATACATCTGTATGCACAAGTTCTAACCTTTCACTATTCTTTTCTTTTCCGACTTTGAGAAATCTGACTCTCTTTTGTTTTCCATAAAAACAATGCTCACATAAGTCCAAATCAATTTGTTTAAGATCTGGCAACAAATTTCTTTTGTTAAGTATTTGCATCCCCTTCTCACTCATGTGTCTAAGCCTATGATTCCACAGTGTTGTATCCACTCATGTAGAAGCTAAAGAGATAGAAGAGTTAGTATTACCAGTACATAAATACAATGTACTTACCTTCTCTCATTTTTCTATCACCAGTGATCCTTTGGTGACCTTCCACACCTTATCTGTAAATATGGATATGCAACCTTCACTTTCCAACTGTCCTGTTGAAATAAGATTTTTCCTTAGATCTAGAACATGTCTTACCTCTTTCAACAACCACTCGTTTCCATTCCTTTGCTTTATTTTTACCTTTCCCATTCCAACAATTTTGCATGGTGCATCATCACCCAAATGAACTTGTCCAAAATCACCTTGAACATAATCTAGAAAATGTTTCCTATGGGGTGTGGCATGAAATGAAGCCC
>ML850856.1:13131-31583 GCA_009831015.1 Picea engelmannii
TATATAATTCTCATTGATTAATTTGAACGAATCTTGGATTTGCTTCCCCAACCTCTAGTTGCTGAGGAGTTGGTTTTCATTCTCTTTTCTCAAGTTGGTATCAGAGCTCTTTGAGTCCTGAAGGCCAAAAGAAAAATCGTTGTTGGAGGAGAGCTTCTCGCTCGGATTGCTGCATGAAGAGGTAATCCGCCCATCGTTGAGAGAGGGGCCGCGCAGGAGCATATCTGTGTGGCATTGACAGAATCTATGTGGCGTTGAGCGTGGAGAGGAGCACCTGCATGGAGAGAGGTGTGTGACCTGCCTCATCAAGTGAGAAGACTCGTTTGACGCACAATAAGAGGATTACTGCTTTAAATTGTGATCTGAGGGGATTATCTGAGCGCCTCCGCATCTCAATGATTATCTGAGAGAGATCATTGCTTATCCCTACGTGGATTATCTGAGTGAGATCGTTGCTACTGTGGTGAATGTGCATTGTTCGTTCCCTTGTTCTAGAGCACATTGTGGAATCAGATACCCAACGTTGTACAAAGCGTAATAGACAATAGCATTAAATTTCTTGAGCTCCCCTCCTCTTGTATTGTTGACTGCATCTGAAACAAGTATGCTACACTTGTACTCGTTTAGAGTCTGGTTGTATGTACTCGTAATTCTAAAGGCAGTGTCTAAAAATTCCGAGCCTACATTAAGGGGATCATCTAAAAAATTGGCAGTTCTTACCCCGGACTTTTCAGGGCATAGATGGTATTGCTGCTGAGATAGAGAGATACCGAGGTCATTGCTGCTTATGATCATGAATTGATAAAGGAGCTATTGAGAATAGTTTATGCACATTATTGTTTCGGAAATTTAGAATACTTACACTCCTTAGAGTAAATCCAGATCGTTGTTGCAACAAAACACTTAATCATTGGTGATTTTTATCGTTGATATCGGTAATTTGGTGATTTGAGTTTGTGTAATTTGGTGATTAAAGTGATAAGAAATAAAAAGGAGATCGTTTTCTCAACGAAGTTTGCAAGGATAGTGAATTTGCTAGCAGAAACGTACCTCAACGAAGCCAACAAGTTAGATGTCTCGAATTTCATCAATTGGAAATTCAAAATGCAAACCTTGATGGAAGGTTATGGCGTATGGGCGATCGTGAAAGGAGATGAAGCGTGACCCAATGAAACTGCAGGTGCGACAGCAGCAACAATCCTATATTGGGATAAGAGGGAAAACAAAGCCAAGGTATTGTTGAGAATGTCTGTTAAAGATAGCATAATTCTGCACATTAGAGACGCTAAGACTTCTAGTGAAACATGGAAAGTACTTAAAGATATGTATCAAACTAATAATACACCTCGCATTTGTTTCCTAAAGAGTAAATTTCTAAGTATTGAAATGGATATAATTGAGTCTGTTAGTACTTTTCTTGGGCGAATTAAAGACATGAAAGATAAATTGGGAGATATAGGAGAAAAAGTATCAAACATTGATCTTGTCACAATTTCCCTAAATGGAATGCTAGAGGACTATCAAATGTTTATAACAGCTCTTGCAGCGAGGGAGAAAGATCATACTTTTGAGGAACTGATAGGTATATTGTTGCAAGAGGAAGAGAGGTGCGTGAATTTGAAGCCACGGAATTCAGACTTAGCTCTATGGACAAAGAAGAGATTCCCTAAAGGGAAACCATGAGAAAGATGCAGAGAAGGAAGTTCATTTCAGAGAAAGTCATTTCCAAATCCAAATCAAGGTATGCCATCAAATAAAAATGAACCTAAGTGCTTCTATTGTGGTAGGACTGGGCATCTTGCTAGAGGATGTTATAAGAAGAAAATTGATGATGAGGCTAGGCATAAAAATAGAAAACATTTAGGACACTTTGCAGAATAAAACCTAAATATTGATTCAAAAGATCTCAAATTGTTTGTGTCTAATGTTGCACTGTCTATTGAAACTAATGATGTTGATGCATGGTTTGTTGATTCTGGAGCTTCAATTAACATGACATGTAACAAGAATTGGTATATAAACTTTAAAGAAACACATAATGGTTCCCATATTTATCTTGGAGATGATCGTTCTTATCAAATCAAGGGATATGGAGATATTCCAGTAACATTTCTGAATGGTATTGTCAGACACATTCACAATGTTGTGTATGTCCCTGGGATAAAGAAAAACTTGATTTATGTGTACACCATTACAGATCAGAATTTGAAGGTCAAATTCTTCAAGACATATTGTATAGTGAAGGACTTGCAGGATCATTACAACATTGTTGCCTCAGGAGTCAGAGTTGGAGGTCTGTACAAACTTGATGTCACCAGCAAGAATCATCAAGCATTGACTTCCACAACTATGCCTACAGAAACTCTTTGGCACCAAAGATATGGTCACATTAATTATCATTATTTGTTTTTATTACAAAAACAAAGTATGGTTGAAGGACTCCATATGTTGAAGAATGTGTATGTTGCTTGTGAAGGTTATGCATTAGGAAAGATGCACAGAGATGAATTCCTCTCTAATTCTGATAGGAGAAAAAGAGATCTATTAGAAATTGTGCGCACTGATGTTTGTGGACCAATCCAGACAATTTCCTTAGGTGGTGATTATTATTTTTTGTTATTTACTGATGACTGCACAAGATACACATGGGTTTGTTTCCTTAGGAAAAAGAGTGATGTTTTTGAATGCTTCAAGGAATTTAAAAACATGGTGGAGAAGCAAACAGGAAAACCCATCAAAATCGTCTCCTTAGATCAAGGGGGAGAGTATAGATTGCGGAACTTCATCAAGTATTGCAAATATCATGGAATAGTACATCAATTTACAATACCCCACACTCCACAATAGAATGGAGTTGCAAAAAGGAAAAACAGAACTCTGGTGGAGTGTGAACGAAGTATGATGAAAGGTAAGTGTTATCACATGAGGTTGTATGTGGTAACATTGTTAATACTTATGTCTATACCCTCATCTCATCTCTCTCTATTTGTTCCCTACCACCCAGTCCTAGGATCTTTCCCTCTGATCGATGAAGTCGTTTTCCCACTTTGTTGACGACCTGGTTTCCCTTGGCATCTTGCCCGACCAAGTCTTGACCCAAAGCTTTTATGTTTTCTTGAAGAAGGGAAAGCACTCATCATCATTTTGTCTCGAATTATTGATCATTTGTTGCCTAAGCCCACATCAAGTCATCCAAGTCCTTAATTACATAGGAAGCAGCCATGGGCACAAGGTGCAGCACTCAAAGCGGTCTATTGCAGGCTCGAAGCAAGAAAGTAGGCAGGTTCGATGTTCAGAGGTGGAGATCCCATAAGAAGTTCAGATCAGCGACTCTCGGGTGATCAGGATTTCAAAGTAGCGCAAGGATTAATGACTAGACAGAGAATCCAAAGTAAATATGAGCCATTGAAGGCTGAGGACATGTGTCAACAGATCTCACACTTCGAAAGAAAGATTGCACGAGAAAGTAGAAGAAAACTCCCGAATCCCGAACTCCCGAAGTAAATCTCACTCATCCAAATCTATAGGACACGTGGAGGCAGATCCCTCACTTCAGAGATTCAGCACTCCAGAGGATTGTGGGAGTTATGCATTAAAAAGTCCCGAAGAGCCGGAGCCCAAACTCCCGAAATAATTGTGGATCGTTGATCTCAAAACAAAAAGGATTGTTGACCTTGGCAGCAGTATCACCAGAAACCCTGAAGTCCTAAAGATCCTGAAGAAAATATCGGTCGTCTAAATCAAGAAGCTACACGTCACCAAATCTATCACTTCAGGAATTCGACACTTCGGATGATTGTAAGAACTACACATCGAGGAGGCCTGAAGCTTGAACTCCTGAAGTAATTGTGAGTCGTTGATCTTCACAGCAATAGCCAAGTTCCATCCAAGAGCGGCGTGTAGCAATGAAAGTGAGGCTTTCTCATATCGCATATCACAATCAGATCAACGACTTGCGTGTATTCGACATGTAAAATTTGCGCGAGGGTTAGTGGCTAGGTAGAAGCCTTGATTTGCAGATCAAGCGCCATGCGTCCTTCTCCATCGGATGATCAATATTTACTTCAGAAATTTGAGCTTCGAGAGTTTCATCATCTCCAACCCCGACTTCATCCGGAGTGCTTTCTCCTAGAGCTGCAGATCAAACATCATGTGTCGTCCTCAAATCGACGGTCATCGTTCAATTTGGAGCTCCAGCTCTACACGGGGACCGCCCCCGAGCTCTAAAGTGTCAAAGTACATGGCAGTCATCAATTCATATATGTGGCACCCTCGTCAGTCAGGACACCTCGCATCCATCTGGCGATGACATGTGACACTCAGTCTAGGCACCTTTGGAAATATCATCCGCTTGTTTCCAAATGACACATGTCACCTCTCTTTTCATGACATGTCAGCATTGTGATGTCAGGCCACCACATCAGATCATCCTTCGAGAAGTGTTCTTGTTCAGCACCAAAATTAGTGCCATCTCCCAGTGGGGTTAGAATGGTCTTAAAGTTGGCAAGCGGGTAAATTTAGCGGTGGCGCTAAATTCAACAGAGCACCCAGATCGTGGACCACGACTAGATCAATGTCCACGTTTCATTGCCGGGACGCAACATGCTTGAATGATAAAATTCTTGAGCGTTCTCGCAATTAAAACCATGGTATAGCAAAAGAGCTATGTGGTGGAAGGTGGTGGATTACGGGCTCAAAGGCAATGTGAATCCAAACCACCCTTGATAGCCCCACAATCACATGCTTATATGGCATCAAATTTGAAAGCAGTGTGTGGCAGCCCCCTAGACATTAAGCATCATCCCGATCCTGACGCAGGATCAGTTAATGAAAAAGGAGTGGTGATTGAAACCTCGACTCACTCCATAAATAGAAGGTGTGGAGGGTCTGGTCGTGGAGCCTGAACTGTCAGCCCAAGGTACCCCTATGTACAGTTTTTTCCTGCAGGCCCATGTTAATCTAAGCTCGCGTCTGACAGAAGGATGCACATACAATCTAACAGAAGAAGGCATAGACGAAAGGCTTTGAATGGAATGGCCAGATCACACTCCTGGTAGTTGGGGACTGATCTGAGTATAAATAGATCATTTCAAGATTTTGTTAAGGTCGTCAACTAGTTGAACAGAGATCCCTATTTTGTAATATTTTGATGCCAGAACTATTCTCCAGTTATGTATCAAATTTGAGACTTTCGCATTAAAGAAGTCATCTTCTTTCATCTCTTTGTTTAAATTGTGCTGAAACACTCGGGCATGGAGGATCCAGTCAAGGGTTGTGATTCTATTGTAATGTAGGTTTGATTACCATAGTGTCGTGACCAATTTTAGTCATCTTCCTTGTTATCTTATTTCCCCTATGCTGAAAGGCTCGGGCATGGAGGATCCAATCGAGTTGTTGTAGTTGCATTGTGATGTAGGTTTGATCATTATGTTGCTGTGACATATTTTCACGTCTGAAACTTGAGTTCAAGAGTGCTCTTGAGCATGAGTTTTTCTTCACCAAGCTACTTGAAAGCCAGATTCCCATAGCAGTCTTGTTCACCTTTCTCACTAAGTCTTCCTTCTGCTCACACTTAAACTCAAATCATTGACTGAAGATAATGAGGACCTCATTTCCCTGTGCATTGCTTGTCCAGTTTATGTGATTAAAATCATTCTTGTACTGAGTTTTGTCCATTTGACCTCCACTCATATAACCAACATCCACCAAAAGCTCTGATGGGTGTTGGGCTTATCCTCTTGCAATATGAGGGTGACTCTCAGTGCTAACAGTAAGAATCTCTCAAATGTTTTTTGGGTTGAGGCCATTAGCATTGTTGTTTATTTAAAGAATAGAAGTTCAACAAGGTGTCTTGATCATAAAACTCCTTTCGAAGCCTTGTATGATTCTAAACCAACAGTTAATAATTTGAGGATATTTGGGTGTAAATATTTTGCACATATTCCAAAGGACAATAGGAAGAATCTTGATGCTAAAGCTATCAAATGTATTTTCATAGGGTACTGTTCAGAATTTAAAGCATATAAACTGTTTGATCCATCTACTCACAAAGTGTTTGCAAGTAGAGATGTAATTTTCCATGAGTAGGTAGAAGGGAATAATGAAGACAACGGTCATGAAGGGTGGCATGTACTTCTTGAAGAAGAGGAGGTCAAAGAAGAGAAGCAACGGCAGGAAAAGGCACCCAATGACATGGATACATCCAGTAGTGAAGAAGAATCTTCACAAAACTGAGAAGAAGTCACCAACCAATTAAGAAGATCTTCACAACAGGTTCGTCCACCTGAAAAGTATAAAGATTATGCCATGATGAGTAATATTTCAAATGTCATAGAACCCATGAGTTTTAAGGAAGCTAATGAACATGAAGAGTGGAGAAAAGCAATGGAGGAAGAATATGATTCTATAATGAAAAACAAAACTTGGGAATTGACTGAATTGCCTAAAGATAAAAATCCCATAGGATGTAAATGGATATACAAGCCTAAATTCAAAGAAGATGGTAGTATAGATAAATATAAAGCCAGATTAGTGGAAAAAGGGTATTCATAGAAAGAGGGCATTGATTATGCAGAAACATTTACACTAGTAGAATGTTAATTGCACTAGCTACAAAATACCATTGGAAGCTTCACCAATTAGATGTAAAGTCTACTTTTTTGAATGGTGAGTTAAAGGAGGAGGTTTACCTCACTCAACCAGAGGGGTTTGTGAAAAGTGCTCAGGAACATTTAGTGTGTAAATTAAAGAAAACATTGTATGGACTAAAACAAACACCTAGGTCATGGTATGAGAAGATAGATTCCTTCTTTCTTCAGTAGGGTTTTATGAGGAGCAAAAGAGATCCAAATCTGTATACCAAGTTTGATGAAAAGGGGTATGTTGTGTTGATTTCTTTATGTGTTGATGATTTAATTATTACAGGAAATTCAGAAAAAATGATTAGTGGAATTAAGAAGCATATGTCACGGGTATTTGAAATGGAAGATCTTGGTGGGATACATTACTGCCTCAGTCTTGAATTATGGAGAAATGTTGGTCAAACCTTTGTGTCTCAAGGTAAATATGTTAGAAAAGTACTTAAGAAGCTTAAGATGGATCAGTGTAAAGTTTCTAATGTTCCAATGTAGCAGAACACGAAATTCCAATGCAACAGAACACAAAACTTTACTGTAATGATGGTTCGAAGGAGGTAAATGATACAATGTATAGACAGATGGTGGGAAGCTTGAACTATCTTACTACAACCAGCACTGACATAGCATACTTTGTTAGTGTGTTAAGTCAGTTTATGGCTAAACCTCTAGAAATCCATTGGTATGTTGTGAAAGGGGTACTCAGGTATCTCAAAGGCACAATTGATTATGGTATTAAATATACGGATACATTCTATGTTGAGATGACAGGTTACTCAGATTCGGACTGGACTGGCAATCCAGATGATCGGAGATCTACTATCATCTAGGAAGTCGCATCACAACTATCAAACAACAACAAAGAGATTGTATAGCGTCTTGGGTAGTTGGGCATTCAGTTGAGCACATGCATAGCGAGTATCTATGCATGGCCAATTACGACAACCACTATTTGTCTTTCAAGTATAGATCAATGCAGGCTTTTAATAACTTATCGAGCACTGAGTAACCACCACAGTTATGAGTTCAGTGTTCATGGTGCTAATCCTAGACCGCAGTTATGATATCACATTCTTTAGACCTGATAAATTGTGAAGCAAGAAATGCAAAGAGAAAGATCAGAACAGAAAACAGTATTTAGTATATTAGGAATGTAAGGAGAAAGTACAAAACGAGTACATGAAGAAGTACTGTAGAAAAGGGAAAATAGTTGAGCTAAATAGGCTCAAGCAAATCAAGAAAAGAAAGTACAGTTGGCCAGGACAGTTGGCAGTGTACAATCAGCCTGTTGAGGTTACACTATATTTAACACTCCCTCTTAAACTCAATAGTTACAAATATCAACACCGATTATGCCTAAGTGTTGTCTCTGAAAATCAAAACTGATTTTCCCAGTGGCTTTGTGAAGATATCTGCGAGCTGATCTCGAGAACCACAGAATTGAAGTGCAATATCACCATTATTGACGAGCTCACGGATGAAGTGAAAGTGAGTGTCAATGTGTTTTCTTTTCTTGTGGAACACATGATTTTTGGATAGAGCGATTGTTAAAGTATTGTCACAAAAAATAGGAGTTGGATCCTTTTCTGTATGTGACATATCTTGCAATATTCTTCTCAACGACATAGCTTGACAAGAAGCTGAGGTAGTAGTGACATACTCTGCCTCTGCAGAAGATATTGATACAATTGGCTACTTCTTTGATGCCCATGAGATCAGGTTCGTGCCCAGGTGAAAAGCATGTCCTGAGGTGCTTTTCCTGTCATCTAGGCTGCCTACAAAATCACTATCTGTGTAACTAGATAGTTGATTACTATCAGATTTAGTGTACCATAAGACAAAATTGAGAGTTCCTGCAACATATCTGAGAATTCTTTTCACCATTTTCCAGTGAGATTCTTTGGGGAATTCCATGAATCTGGAAACAAGGCTGGTTGCATACATAATATCAAGCCTAGTTGTTGTGAGATACAACAAACTGCCGACTAAACTTTTATACAAAGTAGGGTCCACTGTAGGGCCTTCATATTTATTGCTCAATTTTGTGCCTAGGGGTATAGGGGTTTCTGCTAGATTGCATTCTTCCATGCAGAATCTTTTGATGATGTCTGCTGCATACTTTTGCTGACAGACAAAAATGCCTTTGGTTGATTGATCAACCTCAATCCCCAAAAAATATTTCATGATGCCAAGATCTATCATCTCAAACTCAAATTGCATGGCATGTTTAAAATTGGTTAATTCAAGATTTCTAGTATATATCATGTCATCAGCATATAAACATACAATCAAAATTTTACCGTGCTGATCTGTTTTGGTGTAAAGAGTTGGCTCAATTTGGCTTCTGCTGAAACCACTTTTGATCAGGTAAGTGTCAATTCTGTTGTACCAAGCTCTTGGAGCTTGCTTTAAGCCATACAAGGCTTTCTTCAACCAATATACTTTGGCTGGTTGTTCTTGGACTTCAAATCTCGGTGGCTGATCGACATACACCTCTTCTTCTAAAAAACTATTCAAGAATGTTGAATTGACATCCATCTGGTATACTTGCCATTTGTGTTGGGCTGCTATGGCCAATAGAGTTCTAATTGTGTCTAACCTTGCTACTGGAGCAAACTTTTCACCATAATCAGTACCAGGTTGTTGTGAGAATCCTTTGGCAACAAGTCTTGCCTTGTGTTTTTTAATCTGCCCTTTTTCATTGAGTTTAGTTTTGTAAACCCACTTGACACCAATACTCTTCTTGTGAGTTGGCAAATCAACAAGATCCCATGTCTTGTTCTTCTCAATGGAGTCAATTTCTTGTTTCATGGCTTGAACCCAATGTGGCTCCTTAGCTGCTTCTTTAAAAGATGTAGGTTGACATGACATTAATGCAAAAATATTGTGTTGTTCAAAATCATCCAACTGCTGATGGATTTCTCTCAAACTTTGAGTTCTCTGATTTTGAATTTCAGAGGATGAGTCTCTGCTTGAAGTTGAGTTATCCTGAGAATTTTCAGATCATCCTTGTACCTGCAATCTTGGAAGAACAGGTAGAGGTATTTGTTGTCCTGAATTTTCCGTGTTTTCAGAACTTGGCAGCAGTGGATTTGGACTGTCCATTTGTTGATTTTCTGATTCATTCCAGAATTGATTTTCCAGAAATTTTACATCTCTACTGAGAATTAATTTCTTTGAGATTGGATTGTAAAGCCTGTAAGCTTTAGATGTTTCACTATATCCAGTAAAGATACATTTCTCACTTCTATCATCCAATTTCTTCCTTAATTCGGAGGGTATGTGAGCGTATGCTATGCATCCAAATGTCCTTAGATGCGCAACATTTATCTTTGTCCCACTCTATGCTTCTTGAGGGACTTTCATCTTTAGACTTGTAGTTGGAGATCTATTCAAGAGATAAACTAAGCATGCTACTGCTTCAGCCCAAAAAATATTTGACAAACTTTTCTCTTTGAGAAGTGTTCTTGCCATATTCATTATCGTCTGATTTTTCCTTTCAGCCACTCCATTCTGTTGTGGAGTATACCTGGTTGTTGTTTGCATGATGATGCCTTGTGATTTGCAGAAATTTGCAAATTCTTTGGAGTTGTATTCTCCTCCTCCATCTGACCTGAGTGCTTTTATATATTTGTCACTCTGTTTTTCAGCTTCTGCCTTGAACTCTTTGAATTTTTCAAAAGTTTCAGACTTGTGTATGAGAAAATAGATCCAGATTTTTCTGCTGAAATCATCAATAAATGTTAGAAAATAAAAGCTACGACCTATTGACTCTGTTTGCATTGGTCCACATAGGTCAGTGTGAACAAGTTCGAGATGTTGTTTGGCTTGATTGGATGATTGTGGAAAACTAGTTCTCTTATGTTTTCCAAGTATGCAAGACTCACATGGGGGAATTTGCTCTTTAAAGTTAGGAAGACCTTTGACCATGGAGTGCTTCTGAAGAAGACTTAGACTCTGAAAGGGTAGATGTCCAAATCTTGTATGCCAAACCATAGTTTCATTGGGGGTGGATGCACTTTGTGCATATGTTTGGTTCAGATTTGTAGTTCTGAGGGTAAGGGGAAACATCCTATTCTGAGTCATGTGGATTTCAGAAATCAATTTTCTGTTGGGGTTTTTGTCATATATCTTGCAAGATGCACCCTCAAAGAGTACCTTATAGCCATGTTCAATGAGCTGTCCTACACTTAGCAGATTATGTTTCAGATCTGGAACATGATAAACATTGTTTATGTCCTTCTTTACATTCTGTTTAGTAAGAATAGGAACAGTTCATTTTCCTTGAACTTTGACTAAAGAATCATTTCCAAGTGTAATATCAGATGAGATTGAAGAATCAATGCATGAAAGTAAATCTTTGTTACCTGTCATGTGATTGCTGCATCCATTGTCCAACAACCAGAGATCTTTAGGTTGTTCTTCAGTCTTGTGGCATGAGAGAAACATGCCTCCTGAGGTTTCTCCCAAATGATTTGACACATGTGCTCTGCTTGAGAGTTGATCTGCTTGCTTCTTCCTGCATTCAGATTCATAATGCCCATACTTTTTGTAGTAATAGCATTGTATGCTTGATTTGCCATTGGATCTTCTCCCTCTGCCTCTTTGAGGCTGGAAATTCTGATTTTGGTTCTGTTGTCTGTGTCCTTGGAAATGTTTATTTGGGTGTTGTTGTCAGTGTCCTCCACTGGAGTGAGGGTTACTGTGACTACTCCCTCTGCCTTGGTGACCTCTGCTTCACTCTCTGCCTCTCCCTCTGTTGAAAGAGAATTGTGTTTTGAAAGCATTGGAGATTGACTCATCTGTGAGATGCAGTCTAGTCTCATGTGTCACTAGAGAACCGATTAATTCATCTGTTGACAAACGTGACAGATCCTTGGATTCAAGGATTGCTGTAACAACCATTTTGAATTTCTTTGGTAAGCTTCTGAGGACTTTCTCAACAATGCGTTGATCAGTAATGACTTCACCAGTCAATCTGATCTGGTTCACGATTCCCATGACTCGGTCATGAACTGATCCACATTTTCATACTCTGTCATTCTTAAGGTCTCGAATTGCGTCCTCAAGGTCTAAAATTTGACTGTTTTAACCCTATCATTTCCTTGGTAGGCTGATTTAAGGATGTCCCAGGCTTGTTTTGAAGTACCAACGCCTGTAATTTTTGAGAAAATCGAGTCATCCACTGAATTTTGAATCCAGAATTTAGCTTTATTTTCTTTGTTCCTCTGAGTTGCTTGAGCAGTTCTCTGCGGGTTTGTCATGGCGGAAAGGACTGTTGGATCTGGTCCCACATATCCAAGATCCACTGGATCCCAACACTCTTGTGCTTGCAAGAATGACCTCATTCGAAGAGACCTGAACTCATAGTTCTTTCCAAGAAGAATCGGACCCTGAGTTGGTCCTAAATTGCTAGACGTCGCCATCTTTTTAAAGAATTTGAACAAAACAGAGAAGAAATGTTTGGTTAGTTTCGTATTTACCTGTCTCTTGCGCTTAAACTGAGTTTGCTAATTTCTTGCAATGACTTCGGAACTCTAGGATTCAAGATTTCATGAGTTTTGACTTCGCAATTCTAACTTCGGGACTTCGTTATACGAGTCCTCCGAAATCTTGTTTCTCCAACTTCCGATCGCCGAAACGCCGAAGAGAGATTAACAACGTTGAATTGGCCCTTAGTCTCCGTTCAATGTGACCACGCGCCTAGATGTTAAAGCGCTACCGGTGAAATGCCGAAATTTCCCTTTGGACAATTCAATAGTCCAGATCTTACTGTGATCTGACGGTCCAAATCCTTTTGGGATTTCGGGATTTCGGGTTTTGGAACTTTGCGAACCCTGATATTGAGTTCTTCTGACTCCTCGATTCCCCGATCTCCGAATTACCGAAATGTTGAATTGGCTTCAAGGATCAAGAATCAATGGCTTTAAATTCAGTTAGCCCCCTAGGCTATACCTCTAGTCCACATGACCTCCCCTTATATGACCGCAGTCCCTTTCGGGGTTTCGCGACTCAAGCGCCCGACCTCTTGGTCTCTCGACTCCCGAAAAGTCGATTCCCAAAATGCCGATGGCCTTTCCTTTCGGGACTTTCCCCGAAAGCCTATATTGTTGCCATGCATCCCCTCAAGATGGACAGTCCTCCTGCGTTTCGCGATTTCGCGACTTGCGACCCCTGGTTACACAAATCCTCTATCAACTTGAAACCCCGGTAGCCAAAATACCGACGGTTTCCTCGATCTCCGCCACGTGACCCAACGAATGGACGGCTGTGATCTTTTCGCTATTTCGGGACTTCCGCCATGGAGTGCCCCGATCTCTCGTCCTTAGGACCTCCGAACTCCCGAATGCCGAAATCTCGATGTGCTCACTCTTTCGGGACTTTCACCTCTTCTGTTCACGAAGGCTTAACCCCCATGCACCTCCTGACAGATCCAACGGTTGTCGGGTGTTTTCTCAAGATCTGACGGTTGCCGGCTATTCTGAACAAGATTCGACGGCTCAGAATCTCTTCTGCCCTGCGCGCGACAGAGGACTAAGCCTCGTGCACTTTCTCACGGATCCGACGGTTGTCGATCCTCTGTGCCAAATATGACGGTTGTGATTCTTTCTCCTTTTCTGCACTCTCCTCGTCCCTTCTGAACTGAATTTTCACCTCAGATCTGATCGCAGGACGGATCTTACGGCTGCGATTGCTCATTCTTGGCTACTTTCGCGAGTTCTATGCTATTCTTGCAAATATTCTCTCCTGCAGAAGAAAATTCATGAATCTTTCACAGATTTGAAAGAATTACACGAATTCTTTGAAGCATTCTGTTCTCTGCAACAATCTTTGACGAATTTGAGAGATTTCCTGAAATTCTTTAAACGATTTTGCCTTCTGCAACAATCTTTCACAAATTTGAACGAATTCTTTGAATTCTTCAAGTGTTCCTGCCTCCTGCAGCTCTTCTTCGTGAATCTTTGACGAATCTGAAATTGTTCACGATTCTTTAAACTTTCTCCTTCCACAGTTTTTGCTTCCTGGATCTTTTTGAGCGTATAGCGCTCTGCTTCCTCTTGGGAGCTTCCTGCGATGATCTTTTGAGAGGATGACGGACAGCTTCTCAAGCCTTATGAAAAAAAAAATTGTGTCCCGTGCTCTCTTGATCTGTGTAAGCTCTGCGCTGTGAGGATCCTGTTGCTCTCCAGTCTATGTGAAGAGGCTTACTGCTACAACTCTAATACCATGATAAATTGTGAAGCAAGAAATGCAGAGAGAAAGATCAGAACAGAAAACAGTATTCAGTATATTAGGAATGTAAGGAGAAAGTACAAAACGAGTACATGAAGAAGTACTGTAGAAAAGGGAAAATAGCTGAGCTAAATAGGCTCAAGCAAATCAAGAAAAGAAAGTACAGCTGGTCAGGATAGCTGGCAGTGTACAGTCAGCCTGTTGAGGTTACATTATATTTAACAAGACCGACTTGGCAATCAACATGGTCGATTGAACTCTTTCAGTCGGATCTAACTCTTTCTATGGGATATGATCTGAGTATGTAAGTTTCCACAGTTAATCATAACGTTAATTTTTTTAGATTAAACTGTGTAATAAGTTTTGAAGCATTCAAAACTAGATTTCCTCTGTTTCTGTTTGCAATTTTTACATATCTTAATTTTATTTTTGATATTTTTGTTTGACAATTCAGATATCTTTTCATAAAAACACATTTATGCAGGGTTTCTCCTCTGCATTCACGGACTCATATTCTTTTTCAACAGCATTTTTCTGGATTAAACTGTGTAATAGGTTTCGAAACGTCCAAAACTGAATCCGATCGGTTTCTGTTTGCAATTTTTGCATATCCTGGATATTTTTGTTTGAAAATTCATACATTTATGCAGGGTTTCTCCTATGCGTTCAAGGACGCATACTCTTTTTCAACAGCAACCAGAGCACGACATGGGGTTTCGTCTCAATGATTCTTTTGCTGACCAATCCCTCTGTGATCTTTAATTATAATCATAAAACAACACAATCTCTTATTTAAAAACTTGTAGAAACTTATATTTGATCTCATCGTTCATATTTTTTGTGTTTCCGTGTGCAGTGTTCTCCCGTGCTGGAAGAAGTCGACCGAAAACTCTCTACCTGCTCTCACAAAGACAATGGCAGCTGATGTTGAAAGCCCGATTTCAACCTGCACTGAAGCAACCCTAAAAGATTGACGAGCACACACTTTAATAATCGGAGGTGTATGCTGGGAAGGTTAATCAACTGACTTGTATTCCTCATTTGGAAATATTTATACAATGTTGTGATGGTTAGGTTGCTTAATAATAAGAGGTATTTGTATTATTTATTTAATAAAAATATTTATACAATGTTATGACTGTAAGGGTGGTTTCAACAACCATGAGTGAAGGTCACTTTATCATATGTATTATTATAATATTTAAAATTGATATATTTACTTATTTAAAAGTGATAATATAATATTTTATTTAAATTTTAATTTTTGGGTATAAGTATCTATTCCATATAGAGTCTTTAGGTAGATATACTTCATGTTTGTAATTTATTAATTTCATAGTGCTCATATTCTGAACACATTCCATTTATAGATTTCAAAATCCTGAATCCTTTTGGCATAAAAAATGTACCAATGAGTGGAGCAATTAGTCTACATATTTGTAATTTCTATATTTAAAAGTGATATAAACAACAAAAATTGAAATTGTTGAATCCAAATTATTGAAATAGATTTACAAGAATTTAATTGCCTATTAATTAATGTATATTAATTTCCACATTCCTTTCATTTAGACAAAAATAATAATAATGATAATGGTGGTTCAACTTTGGTCAAAGGTAATGAAGGGAAAGGCTTGCACTATGTAATCAAATTTCGTCAAATTTCCATAATCTAATTGGGCCAACTTAATTGCACTCCACTCCATGAACTAGTCAATGCAAAATGACCAAAGCTAGTGCATCTATAGTTTTCCTCAATGTTTTCAGCATTTTATATTGTAAAATATGACCAAATCCCCTTACACAAGGTTCTTAGAACTAATGTTGCAATGAGGCCAATTTTTTGTCATTACTTCTAGACCAACTAATGATTTAGGGCTAAGAATGTGTGATCCTCTAGTTATAGTAAAGTGTGTACAACCATTATTTTAAAGAAGAAAATTCAAACATATACAAGGAAATGGAAATGCACGAGCTAGGCATGACATATTTCAGTGGCATAATTGCTTCCTTTCTATATACCATATTAAATTATGTGTTCCTAGCTAGTGTCTTTCAACCCATGCAATATTTCCATAGAACTAATGGGATTGTGGGATTGTCTCATCCCAGACATCTCAATCAGTTACACAAATCTTTGCCAATCCTTATTCTAGAAGCTTGTTAAACACTTTTGATGTTCCATTTTCCTATAGGTGGTAAGGTTTGGTCTTGACACCCCCCCCTTAGATGAAATGATTCCCTTTCTCACTTGTAAGGCTCCAAGGATAATGAAACCATGTGACAGTGTTCTAATATATTAAGATTATATTTGTATCTATAGTATAGTCTCGTGTTGGTGTAGTGTCTACCCACTTTATCAAACAACATTCATGATGATGATATATCAAGCCCTGGAATAACAAGCAGGTGGATTAATTGACTCAATAAAATCAATCGGTCACTAGTCAAATGGCTTCTCAACCACAATTGGTTGTAACAAAATATCATCATAGAAAAAAGGGTGGTCAACCTGTTGACATACATCATAGTTATTTGCATACTCCACAACATTTGTAAATAGCATAAACCACCATAGAAAGGTATGAAGAACTTCATTAGAAGATTATCTTTTTCTATAATGACCTTCACTCTATTCACCAAACACATCCCATAGGACATATTTTTGCTCATGATCCAATTCACATCGACATAAAATAGCATCTGTTGTGAGATTATACAAGTGCACTACAATCAATTGGTAGCTTGTATAGTAGAGAACCAATTGACTACGTTGTTTTTGGTCATATGTCTCCAGTGTAGAATATAAGTGAAGGAACTCTGTGATTTATACAAAGTAGGTTGAAACATCCTCTACCCTAAAAACATCCATGTCTAGTAATATATTCCAAGGTACCTACAGTTTCCTTAATCCTAATATGAAATAAGTATCGAGTCCCACATTTTATTTACCCAACTTAAAAACCACTTCAAAATCAAATTCCTCAAACAAGAACAACCATTCAAGATAGATTTAACCCTCAAATACTATCTTATTCACTACGAAAAACAAGAAAAGTTTTCCCAAGATATGATGTCAAAACTTCTATAATGCATAAACTATTGCAATCCCTTTATGTTCTATGGTTCTATAGGTTCTCTCTCTTAGGATAACTTTCTATTGGAGAAGTAAATTATGTGATCAATCATTCCATCACCTACCTATGCAAGAAAATTCCCTAAGCAAATGTCGAAGGAATCCACATGCACATGGAAGATCTTTTCCAAGTATGAGAAGATCGATATTGGTGCTATGATCATTATTTTATTTAACACCATGAATTACTATCACAACTCACGTTCTAAACAAATGGAACATATTTTCACAAAATTTCTTCCATCTTCTCTATAATTTCACAGTGTCCTCGAATGAACCAATGGAAATACTTGTATGCCCTTGTGTGGACTACAACATTGGGATATTCGACATAAATAGATTCACAATCATTGCAATTTTAGCTATATTACTAACAATTCTTCCATACACATGATATGGCCAAGAAGTATATTGAACTACGTGTATAAGATACAGTTATTGATATTCAATGACAACTACATATACATTCATATGTAAAACATTAACCTTAACTTAGTAGCATGGTCCTCTAGAAAACTATCCATGGTCCAATCATCCAGCAATGTGAGCATGGAGCACAACTCCAATAAATATAAGAGAGTTAAGTTACACAATAACGCCTTAGAGAATAGGAGAACCTCCTCCAAATAACCAAATACATTCATACTTCACAATTCACATGTCTCCATAATGACTGCATGATCTTTATATATACCTATTCACACATTACACATGTGGCCTCTTTAATATTAGGCCGACCCTATTACATATACATTTACACATTACATGTACATTTAATCCCATATATTCCCCCATTGGGGTCATATCATAGATAGACCTCCAAGAACATGTGTATATACTCTTGGAATGCAGCAACAACAATATGTGAAAACACTACTTGTGCATTTTTTAAACAAAAGCATATGATATTGTATGCATATTATCCCCATTCTATGGAAAATGTGTTCTTCTTCTTATCTTCCTCTATTATTAGGATCTGATGGTATTTGAAGAGGCCATTCATAAAGGTGTATGATTCATTTTCCACCACTTTCTCTAGAATTTCATCCCTTAATGGAATCAAAAAGTGGTCATGTACATAAGCCTTAATGAGTCCATAAAATTATACATATACATAGATTCCACATGTTGTATTTCCCTATATTACAATTTGGAATAATCCAATCAAACTACGAACTATGAATATAAATCTTACTACCATCATTTTACCAATTTGATGCTTGACAAATTCCATGTAGTGGGGTTTGGCCCTTGGTTTTAAATCAACCTCTATTTCACCTAAGTCCCTTGCCACTCCTTTCATTTCAATGAATATCTATGGAAACCGAATGACAAGGTCCTTGAGGAGAGTTTCAATATATACAATAATATGTTCATCCTAGTAATCTCCAATAATAGCCATATTGGGTGTATCCTCGATAAGAATGTTGACAAACTTTTCCTTCAAA